>JBBGZY010000123.1:3117500-3120416 GCA_037952925.1 Lithobates clamitans
TGATAAATGATACTATAATGAATGAAAAAAAAATGTAAATAAAATTACATATTTTTTTTTGCAATTTTTTTTTTTTACAGGCGATTGAGGAAAACGGCTTACCGGGCATTCATAGCTTGGATATATGGGTTTTTAGGGAAGGGCAACAGAAGAGTCATTCCATCTTGTGCCGTAAAAGTAGTTAGAGAGGTTTTCCCAGATCCAAACGGCTCTTACATGGGTTTTCTTTATTCCGACGATTATGATGCCTCAGAGATGGCTTTTCATTAAAGTTTGATGAACATATTTATATGCAAATTTTTTGTTTTGTTATATTTGTTTTTATGTTGAGAATTTTATTTGTTGTTTTAAATAAATGATTATTTTATTATAATGTTTTTGGAATTTTTTTTGGTCAACCACATTACATTTTAATATTAGCAGTGTCAGTAAACATTCTTAAAAAATTTTTATTTAGTACAAAATATTCTGAATCATAAATTATTTGTAAAAAAGTTTTATTAATGTAATAAAATATGATCAATATATACAATAATATCATAATCTTTAAAAGATATAAACTCATGCATAAAAACAGAAATGTAATTTTTATTGGGTTTTAAATATATTTTCTATCAACACTATAAATAAAAATATGTTATATGGACATATAATTCACTTTATTTTTTGTCCAGTGTAGGAAAACGTGTCATATGTTCCTTTACAGCAGTACTGGTTTCTGGCCTTTCTACCGGAGCAATGTTTTTAGGCATTTCTGGATTTTTGGGTTTCCAAGAAGAGATTAGGGTTCCATCAACAATGCTAATCATCTTGCAAAGCATGTGGATGGCATGTTCATTGTCCATTTTTTGAAATACATTCCGTACTATCCACTTCTTTCTACCTCTTGGGAACTCCAAGTTTTTTCGTTCCACTAAAACTTCAACACCACTGTCATCTTTTTTTTTTGTCAGAGCCGGTTTACGTATCACATTATGATTGTGGCTTAATGCCGCCAATTTTGTCCTTGCATCCATTGAATCAAATTTATAATGAATTCGTTTAGGACGATATTTTAGAATCATACTGTGATACGTTTCTATCACACCAGTCTGACAAAAAAAGTTAAGATGTTTCATGTCTTTTTCTAATTTAGGATCCAAAATAATTGTGGATAATGCATGAAATGCAGGTGACTGTTGGATTAACCAGGGAACCTTTGGATCATCCACATTAATCTCATCGTGTAAGCATCGGTGTTCTATATCGCCAATTTTCCATACATGCTCATTTACAATATGATGTAATAGAGAATGCCATAGTTGTTTAAAAACTTCATCGTTTCCTTGACAAGCTCTACTACACCAATAAAAATGGTTTAGTATGGGTCCAATCCACGGCAAAATTGGACTATAAATTTTTTTTTTGGAAATTTGCATTAATTTTCTTTTTAAATTTTTTGCATAATGCCAAATGTCGAATTGATGATTTATATTTTTATATTTTTCATTTAATAATTTAGTTATGCCAGTGTGACGGTCGGTTCCCACAAATTGAATATCTAATTTTTTTTCAATTAATCTATCTAAACATTTTGAAAACCAAATTTCTCCATTGCTACAGAAGAGGTTGTTTGTGACACCTGCACCAACTCAAAATCCACAATTTTTTTGGAAAAAAGATCCATAAATGTGTAAGTGGAGTATTTGGCAGAAAAGCCAGGGCTGTCACATTGGCCATCGCCGACAAGAAACAAAGGTTTCTCAGACAATTCTCTGATCACATTGCCATTGTTTTCTTGCCAGCTATGGTCAATTGCCTTAAAAATGTATAGGTTTTGAGCTCGATTGTACGACGTTTGTCCGAAAATCTCAATACCACAGAGTTCAAACATTTCTCTTATTTTTTGTAGCTACCTCCACTTACACAAATGGCGCCAGCAAGTAAAATATTACCTGCAGGATTATTTTTTATTTTTGGCTGGCTTTCCCAGATCTTCTTTCGATGAGCAGCTGAACATGTTGAAAACACCGAAACCATTGTTCCAATTATTTGTTTCTCAATCTTTTTGATTTTCAAAATACAGTCTGGATCTGGACAACGCATTTGAAACAGCAGTAGATCCAGACTGCTTTCAAAAATAATAAATTTTCTTTCTTTGACTAAATTAAGGGGATATGGGATTGCTTCTTCACTTTCAATTTCATCAACACTTTCACAAATGCTAATGTCATCTTTTAGTGGAGTATCACAATCAGAAACGTGGGAAATTGGGTCATCATAATAGGCCAATTTTCTTTTAGGTCTAATTTCGGGACTGTCAACCTCGGACTGAAAAGGAGAATCAATCATTGTTCTTGTTTGCAATATTGTTGCAAACTCAGCTGATGACGATAGTGGCACCGGAGGTGGTGTCATTAAACCTGTCCCTGAACTGCTATATGGATGATCTAAAGCTATAGATCTTCCACTTGCAATTTTACAATATGTTTCTTGGGATTCAGGGATATTGACATCGAAAAGGTCTGTTTGGGTTTCTGCATCTTTCATTTGCACTTTAGTACATTGGCATGTACATGTTGTGCTGACAAGAGAAGATGTAGATGTTTCCGCCTTCATGTAAGTTAATTGTCGAATTTTATTAAGTCTTGTGTTCCATTTATTTTCTGCTGGTGTCATTGTAGATCTTGCTGCAAATAGTGTTGGCACCGCTTCTGCTTTCAATTTTCTTTGTTTTCCTTGTCCAATAAAACAGTCAGGGGTGAAGTGGGCGGAACAAATTCGATACGTGTTCCCACGCAGATCTGCGTTGATTAATGGAATGTATTCCTCAATCATCTCTGGCTCCATACCAGCATTTTGAAGCCATTTTGTAATTGCTTGACAGTCCTTGGGAAATACGTAGTAGTTTATATTGGGAGGATGATTAATAGAACC
>JBBGZY010000124.1:0-92500 GCA_037952925.1 Lithobates clamitans
AGGCGTGCTCTGTGATCACTGAGTCTTTCGGAACTTAGCTGATCCCAGATCGTGGTAAAGGGTCAATAACCGTGGCCCTTTACCGCATTATCAGCTGCGTCCAATGAAAACTGATCACAGGTGTATACAGAAACTGCTTATAGGCTTTCCTTACCTCAGCGTGAGGAAGGGAGAAGACAGCCAATAACCAACTTGTGTTAAAGGGACATCTACACTAATAGTCAGAGCACTGATTATCAGTGGAGTCCCAACAGTGCCCACCAGTGCTGCTAATCAGTGCCCACCAGTGCCCCCTCTCAGTACTGCCCATCAGTGCCGCCTATTGGTGGCCATCAGCAAAGGAGGAAAAATTACCTGTTATATACAAACTATGACTTTTTTTTTCTGTTTTTTTTTTTTTTACCAAAAAATAAAAAACCCAGTGGTGATTAAAACACTAAAATAAAGCGCCATTTGTGTGAAAAAAAAAATGATAAAAATTTTATTTGGGTATAGTGTGCAATTGTCATTCAAAGTGTGATGGCGCTGAAAGCTGAAAATTGCCCTGGGCAGGAAGGGAGTAAAAGTGCCCAGTAGGCAAGTGGTTAAAGAATAAGACCCATTCAAAAGACCATTTAGGGGTTCAAACGAGCAGTGAGGAGGTGGCATGAGGCCTTCTTAAAACTGGGAAATGTCCTCTAAAAAGCAGGTTGCACTTCAGAGGGTTATCACTATTGTAAAAGAGAAGACCAATCCCAAGGAAAAGACCAGCTGCAGAAAAATCGAAATGCTGATAACGTTATTCATCCAGACTACATGAAAACTAATGCAGCCACCACATCCAATTGGAAAGCTGCAAAATATTACATTTTTGTTTTTGGGTTTGATAACACTTTAAGGTTGGTATGTAGGGCTGAAAAGATTAATCTATAATAATCGATAATGAAAATTGTTGTCAACCTTGGTCTGCTAACGGCATGCACCTTCCTGCCTGCCAGTCCCGCCTCCGCCCGAGTCCCGTACAATCCTTTGTGTACAAGCCGGCGCCGCCGTGTTCTCAGAGCGGCGCTCATATGACCGGGCATGTCGGCCTCTCCTCCTCGCTGACATCAGCGGGGTATTCTCAGCCCCGCCCACTGCCGAGAGAGAAGAGCGAGAGAGAAGAGCAGCAGCCGTGAGCCGAGCTGCCATATATGGTATCGGCTTACTTTTTTTAACCACTTGAGGACCGAGCCTCTTTTTTATATGTGTTGTTTACAAGTTAAAAACAGGTTGGTTTTTTTTTTGCTAGAAAATTACTTAGAACCCCCAAACATTATACATTTTTTTTCTAACGCCCTAGAGAATAAAATGGCGGTCATTGCAATACTTTCTGTCACACCGTATTTGCGCAGCCTTACAAGCGCACTTTTTTGGAAAAAATACACTTTTTTGAATTAAAAAAATAAGACAACAGTACCAATTTTTTTTTATATTGTGAAAGATAATGTTACGCTGAGTAAATTGATACCCAACATGTCACGCTTCAAAATTGCGCCCGCTCGTGGAATGGTGACAAACCCTTAAAAATCTCCATAGGCGACGTTAAAAAAATTCTACAGGTTGCATGTTTTGCGTTACAGAGGTGGTCTAGGGCTAGAATTATTGCTCTTGCTCTACCAATCACGGCGATACCTCACGTGTGGTTTGAACACCGTTTTCATATGCAGGCGCTACTCACGTATGCGTTCACTTCTGCACGCAAGCTCGGCGGGAGGGGGCACGTTTAAAAAAACATTTTTTCTTATTTATTTTACCTTTTATTTTTACACTGTTTAAACAAAAAAAAAATTGTGTCACTTTTATTCCTATTACAAGGAATGTAAACATCAAAAAAGCATGACAATGGGGTCAAAAAGGCCGCAGATCTCATATTTACAATAAAATGCAATAAAAAAAATAAAGACTAAAGTGATCCGCCGCAGAGACCACTTTTATCTTGTACCACAACGGCCGAACGCGGCGATACCAGGGTTATGGCAGCTAGCTGCTGCCATAACAACGATATCTGTCCTCAAAGTGAGGACGTATATAGTCGTGTGGCGGTCCAGAAGTGGTTAATACAGTGAGTGAAGTTGACAAAACATTAATTTTGGTATTTCTGTGAGGAGGGGGGTGGAATAGTGCCCCATCTTTGGTGTTCCTGGGGGGGGGGGATAGTGTCCCATCATTGGTGTTCCGGGAGGGGGAGAAATAGTGCCCCATCATTGGTGTTCATAGAAGGGGGGGAATAGCCCCCCATCATTGGTGCTCATGGAAAGGGGGGGATAGTGCCCCATCATTGGTTTTTATGGAAAGGGGGGGGAATAGTGGCCCATCATTGGTGTCCTGGGGGGGGAAATAGTGCCCCATCATTGGTGCTCCTGGGGGGGGGGGGAATAGTTCCACATCATAGGTATTTCTGGGGAGAATAGTGCCCCGTCATTGGTGTTCCTGGGGGGAGGGGGAGAATAGTACCTCGTCATTGGTGTTCCTGGGAGGAACTAGTGCCCCCATCATCCCATCATTGGTGTTCCTGGGGGGGGAATAGTGCCCCATCATTGGTGTTCCGGGGGGGGGGGGGGAATAGTGCCCCATCATTGGTGTTCCCGGAGGGGGGAATAGTGCCCCATCATTGGTGTTCGGGGGGGGGAATAGTGCCCCATCATTGGTGTTCCTGGGGGGGGGAATAGTGCCCCATCATTGGTGTTCCTGGGAGGGGAATAGTGCCCCATCATTGGTGTTCCTGGGGGGGGGAATAGTGCCCCATCATTGGTGTCAGTTTGAGGAATACACAGACCTCTCCTTCCCACGCTCCGGTCTGGTTCCTCCAGGCCGCTTTGGTCTGGCCCCTTGCCCCAGCCCACTCCCCCCCTTTGGGTCTGGCCCCTGGTCCAAACAAACTCCCTTTCTATCGCAACTCCCTTTTGGTTCCTCTCTTCCAAACTCCCTCCCTCCCATCCTACTCCTAAGGCCTGGTCTCCAAACTAGGTTACTCCCTCCCACTCTCCAGTACGGTCCCCTCTCCCATTCAGGGCCAGCCCGCTCCCTGCATTGTCAGTAATGAATGAGGAATTTACTTTAGTAGTTATGTTGTGATGCGGTTTGAGTGTAACGCTCCATTTTTTCATTATTATTTGAAATAAATGAAAAAATTGTATATTCATTTTTTTTAATAATTTTTTTTCAATCAATCGAAACAACAATTGGCCAACTAATCGATTATGAAAATAATCCTTAGTTGCATCCCTACTGGTTTGATACGATACACTACAGAATCCCAAACCTCATCTCCCGAGTCCTTGTTTGGTGGTTGGTTTTCATTATTTTCTGATTGGGAATTTGAAGAGAATAGGGGACTGTGGCATTTATATGTTGGCCTGGATTCTCCAGACAACCTCAAGTATAGCGAGAGGTGAGGGATACACAAGTGAGATTCATATAGGAATAGGGATCAGGGGTTTATTCCATTATAATCCTAACAGCCACAGAAAGGATATAAATTCTTTGTGTGCACCAAATGTCTCTGTAAACCCAGTTATTACCTTGTAAAAGCAGCAGGGACACCATCAATGTTGCTGTACATAGCCTGTGCTGAGAGTGGAGCTGTGGGAATTACCCAGGAGGCTCCACCTACTACAGGCTGCCTGCAGATAACTACAGGAGGGGGGCGGAGACAAGACCACTCTCCCTGCACAAGGAAAGAGAGCAGCAGTGTCTGGTCTTTACTACAGAAAATTCCTGCAATACACTGGATTACTGCACAGATCTGGAAGAAATACACAAATCACACAAAGATTAAAATGAAGAATATACCTTTTGTAATTAGAGAATACTTAATCCAGTAATCAGCATTACTATAAGGCCCCTTTCACATCAGTGGACCAATCGGACCATTCATTGCTCTCTATGGGGTGGTGGATGTCAGTGGACATGTGTCTGCTGAAACCCGCTGGGCATTTGATCCAATATAAGTAGACGCATGGAGATACATTCGCCATCGGTCCAGCGGATCAGATCTGATGGAAACAGTCCGTTTCCATCCGACGGTCCCATAAAGGAAATCGGCTGTGTCCATGTCTGCTCTGTATATTGGAGCAGACACAGACCTGTCATCTGCCTACTCAGCGAGGACCAGCGGAAAGATCCCCCGATGAGCAGGCGGATTCCGCTTAGACGGATCCGCTCCATCTGAAAGTGGCTTTATATTTTTCACATTCTATGTTTGTTTTCTATGTTCCTTTTACATGTTTAAAGCCAATTTCCATGAAACCAGCTAAAGACACAAATACAATACATTGATAGGATAGGTTTTACCTGCCAAATGATTTGTATTGGGGTAAGTCTTCAGGATCTGCCAAATACTGAAAAATCACTTTTGGATGGAATGATCCTTTAATATAATGACGTCACAACACTTTCTTTATGGATTTTACTGCCCATGGTTCCTGGATGACAGGATGATGGCCGTCCTAAGGGGCTACAGGTCATGGGTTCTAGCTGACTGAAAACCGTGTTTATGTAACACTGTGTTTAATTAACTGCAGGGGCTCAGTATATCCAAATACAGGAAGTCACGGAACCCGCAGCAGTCTGCGTCCCGCGTTCCCATGCAGCCACAGACAGCTATATGTCAATAGGACATTATGGAAGGTTATCCTGCATGCCTTGGACTGTATACAGGCACGCCAACATTCTCATCATATAAAAAGCTGCAGTAAACGTCTACTCTACTTTTTAGATAAAAAGAAAAAAATTGCACGAGTAGGCAAAAGTACTAGATGCGAAGTCCTACTGCACTCGTACTTTGTTACATAGTAGGTGAGGTCGAAAAAAGACACAAGTCCAACCTATGTGTGTGATTATATGTCAGTATTACATTGTATATATCTCTGTATATTGCGGTCATGCAGGTGCTTATCTAATAGTTTCTTGAAGCTATCAATGCTCCCCGCTGAGACCACCACCTGTGGAAGGAAATTTCCACATCCTTGCCGCTCTTACAGTAAAGAACCCTCTACGTAGTTTAAGGTTAAACCTCTTTTCTTCTAATTTTAATGAGTGGCCACGAGTCTTGTTAAACTCCCTTTCGTGAAAAAGTTTTATCCCTATCATATCCCCTATCAAGCGTCTCTTCTCCAGAGAGAATAAGTTCAGTGCTTGCAACCTTTCCTCATAACTAATATCCTCCAGACCCTTTATTAGCTTTGTTGCCCTTCTTTGTACTCGCTAAATTCCCAGTACATCCTTCCTGAGGACTGGTGCCCAGAACTGGACAGCATACTCTAGGTGCGGCCGGACCAGAGTCTTGGTTAGCCCTGATGCATGGGCCTCTGGCATTGAGCACTCAGAGGTAAATGCCCAGAACGCAAGAAGTCTACAATTTAGGCATTCATCCTTGGGACCTAAACATTTGTACCGCTAGGTGCATCGTCCTGCCGCAGCAGCTCTCAGCCTATCAGAGTTTGACAGGCTTCCAGCAACTGGGCTGGATGGGGCACCTGTGTCCTTTGCCTGCAGCTAAACGCCAGAGCCTCATGAACCAGGGCTAAATGTGTGCCTGGGGTCTTTTCCTTTGTTCTCCCCTGGTGATCACACCAGTAACACAATTTCTAACCATTCCAACAACTAAGCACATAGCTGAAATACATTTGAACCATTTTACCTGATCTGTAATTTTGCTCATCTAACCCTGAGGTTTTCACAGCAGAGCCAAGTTGGGGACCTCACTTTTTTCTAGGACAGTTAAAAGAGAAGTGTGGCCAAGGCTTTTTTGGCCATACTTCTCTTCTGGGTCACAGGAGTGCACTTATTTCTGCTAAAGCCTGCTGTCGGCTGATGTCACGGAGCCAGTCCAAGCACTGGAAGGATCCCGGCTTTAACATTGGCATCCACCCAGATGCTTGATTGGCAGCTGACTCAGCCTATCAGTGCATTGCCACCTCCCACCCCCTCCACAGCCGGCGCTCCAGTGAGCACTGGAGGGGCAAAGCAGAGAGCCACTGCGTCTTAATAGATTTGAATGGTCTGCCTGCATTTAGCACCTGCCGGATGGGGATGCAGAAAAAAAAATTGGCCCACTTCATGGTAAATGGGCCTCAAACAAGGCCATAGACACAAACAATCCCAGCAAGCCATGTCCCTGTCTCCTCCTCTCACCAAGATAAATGCATTGCATTGATAGATGCATTGGCCTGTCATACCCCCTACCCTCAGGACCTGGAAGTGGTGCAAAGGGACTTGAGTTGGCAGCCATAAAAAGAGAGATAAAAGTGTATGGGTACAGAGGGCGTAAAACCATACAGGGCAGTTTTTTTTACACTAAAGTCCAACCTAATTTTATATGAAAATAAAAAGGAGGTTATACTTATCTGCTCTGTGCAAAGATACAGCACAGAATGGTCTCCTACCTTCTCTTTTTCAGTCCCCACTGTCGCTGTCCGCTTCTCCATCCCCTGGGTTCACCATCAGCAAGCTGGGTGCTAAAGGGGCACCCATGTGCATGCACTCCTAAGGCCTCACGCACACGAGACGCTGTTAAACGTGAGTTCAGAGGCAGTTGGACGCTTTTTTTCAACTTCTCCTGAACTCATTCAATGTTATCCTATGTGTCCATGTACACAGTCTCCTTTTTAGGCAGTTGCGTTTAACCTCGTCTTTCCAGAAGCAAAAAAATGGGTTCAGACGCAAACGTTTTCCACGTGTCAGACGCCAAACATGGCTAAACGCGGCTAAATGCCGGTACCGTTTATAAGTGTTTTTAAAGGAACCCCATTTTTTTGGACCAGAAAACACAGAAATATGATGGTAAACTGCAGCAGAGAATGACATTTTGGGGCCCCATGTCTCTGGGCCACTTGGTGCTAGGAACCCCAAATTTGGTGTGCAAACACAGTGGAATTAGCACTACAAAATATCGAAAGTTGGGGTTGCTAGCCCCAAGGTGGCCCCAAGAAACGGGGCCCCAAAATTGGGTCACAAAACGTCAAGCACTTTTGCAGCAGAGAATGACATTTAGCGACCCGACTTTGGGGCCCCGTATCTTGGGGCCGCTTGGTGCTAGGAACCCCAGCTTTGGATATGTTGTAGTGTTAGCACACCACATTTGGGGTTCCTAGCACCAAGTGGCACCATGATACGGGGCCTCAAAGTTGGGTCGCAAAATGTCATTCTCTGCTCTGCAGACGCTTCTAGACGCAAACACGGTAAAGCGCAGCTAAACGCTGCAAAACGGCGTTTCTAAATGCCAGTTTCAGCTTTTAAAAACATGTGTTCAGCAGAGTTTGCACCGGCGTCTCGTGTGCATGAAGCCTAACAGGTTGTGTGTTCATAGACAGCCACAACCCCCACTCTGTCCTCACAAGATTTGAATGACATGCTGCCTGTGTTGCCTGTGAAAGCAGGAAGAGAGAGCAGCGGTGCTGCAGCCAGGACAGCGCGAGGAGCCAGGTTAGTGTTTAGGGCCAAAGGGGCCAGAAAAAGTACGAGGACATTTTTTACCCTAATGCAGGGAGTGCATTAGGGCACAAAACATATTTTGACTTTAGAACCACTTTGATGCTATCAATGCAGCAAGGTAAAAGTTCATCAGTTGGATTTTTCCTTTAACTGTACATGTGTTGGACTCCGGGTTCAGTCACAGGGATGGTGGGGGAGGAGTTTAGACAGCGCTTACATTTCAAACATGCTTTTGAACACAGCTAATTCTGAGCTCCAGAGAAAGTAAGAGCTTTAACCGAAACCGGCCTCCAAGTACAGCAAAGTTTAGTCATCCAACTTCTCCAGACTCCCCCTTCTCCTATTATAAAGCATGTGTGTTATGTCATGTTTGCTGAATTTAACCTCTTCATATCTGCAGGACTTGGACCCGTCTACAGCGATCTGTCTGGGAGAAGAATCGGTTCCACCCTAGATACATTTGTTGCTTTTGTACGAAGACATTTTGTGTGCTTTTTTAAGGATGCATGAGACATTCATTTGGGAGCGAAGAGTTTAACCACTTCCTTACTGGGCACTTAAACCCCCCTCCTATCCAGACCAATTTTCAGCTTTGAATGACAATTGCGCGGTCATACAACACTGTACCCAAATTACATTTTTATCATTTTCCCCTACAAATAGAGCTTTCTTTTGGTGGTATTTGATCAGCTCTGCGGTTTTTATTTTTTGTTAAAAAAATTTAAAAAGACTGAATTTAAAAAAAAAAAAAAAAAAAAAAAAAAAAATTGTTTTTTTTTTAATATTTTGTTATAAAATTTTAAAAAGGGTAATTTTTCTCCTTCATTGATGTACGCTGATGAGGCGGCACTGATAGGTGGCAGTGATGGGCACTGATCTGGTACATTAATAGGCAACACTGCTAGGTGGCACTGATTGGCACCACTGGTGGGCATTAATAGGTGGCACTCATGGGCATTGATACGTGGCACTGGTGGGCACTGTCAGGTGGCAATGTCAGGTGGCACTGGCAGGGGGTACTGGTGGCACAATTGAGGCATTATTGCCTTCTCCTCTTTGGGACCGATGTCCCTTGCTGTCAGCGCGAGGAGAAAAAAAAAAAACGATCACAGAGCTTTTGTTTTGACCATGTGATCAGCTGTCATTGGCTGACAGCTGATCACATGGTAAGGGGCCGGGACCGGCCCCTTACTTGGATCGGTGATCACCCGAGTCTGTGAATACAGGGGCCGCGTGCACAGGGCCTCCTGGGAATTCAGGTCCGCGCTGTAGCCGTCATTCGACTATAGCGCGGATATCAAGTGGTTAAACAAAAAAGCTGTCCAAATTGGCCCTAGTATGTGTGTGTGTGTGTATGCGTGCGAGATAGGGACCTCTGATTGTAAGGTCCATGTTGGAAGGGACTGGTATGAGTGTCAGCTGGTGCTCAAAAATTTGGGGGGGCTGCAAAGAAACTGAAAAATACTGAAAAAAAAACATCAATTTGAGCCTCACTGTGCCCCATCAAATGCAGTCACTGCGTCCATCAAATGCAGCCACTGCGACCCCATCAAATGCAGCTAATTCAGCCACTGTGTCCATCAAATGCAGCCACTGCGACCCCCCCGCTCGCCGTCTGACCGACACTTACCCCATCCTGGTGGCGGGTAAGGCAGTGGGTAATGGCAGCGAGCTGTGGGACATGCAGCGGGTCAGGCGGGGGCTCTTGCATCCTCCATGCTTCTCTGTCCTCCCATGCGTCTCTTCTTCCGCTCCGCTAGGCGTCCAACAGGGATGCCTCTGCCTTCAGTCATTCAGGTGACGGGTATTAGATCTGCATTTCCTGATTGGCGGAGAGGTGGTTCAGTGTTAGAAAAACAAATATTCATTTGCTTTTCTAACACACTTGTGTGGGCTCCAAGCGCAATGCTCTGCGCTCCAAGTCCGCCTTTCAGAGCCTATGGCTCTAATCAGGTGCTTCAAAAAAAAACACCACCACCCCCGTAACTGGAATTCAGGTGCCCGGTGTCCAAAAAGGGGCCGGACGCCTGAATAGGGGGTGGCTACAGCGGCCATGGATAGATTCATGCTATGCACGAGTCTATCCTTTTTTGGTGTCGTGACAAAGGGGGCGGCGCCCGTGCGCCCTTAATGGACGCACCGCCACTGGTGAGTGTGCAATATATGTAAAGTGCTGCATACATTTCCAGTGCTTTATAAATACTTGTAAAAAATAAGTATAACTAAAAAGGCAAAGCTTTTTTTTTTTTAGGTCTGTACAGAGTAGATATGGATTAGAATCCCTGTAAGTTTTTATTGCTGTCTGTGCCCCTGTTAGGGACATTTACCCTCTCTATTTGTCCTGTGTACCATTATAATTGAAAGTGAACGTAAAAAAAGAAAAAAAAAAATCTAAATTTTGGGTTGTCCCCAGAACAGCAAAAGAGGGGAAATCTTGCAATGGGGACACTAGTTCTAGTGACCTGGGGGCCCTAAGGGATTCCCTCTCAGTTCCTGTTTTGGCTATGGGACAGGAAGTGAAGGTAAATCTCCCCAATGGGACACCAATGGCTAAAGAAAAAAAAAACTAACAGGTACTTCCTTCCCTTACTCTATCCATAATGAAGGAAAAAAAAAAAAAAGCGTTTTGCCTATAGTTCTACTTTAAAGTGGATGTAAACCCGAATTTTTTTTTTATCATAATGTAGAGTATAAGATTTCCTATCATTTGAGCCCAGTCTTGCCACACAGTTAATCCAGCTCTGAGCAATCCTCTTTTATTGTTCAGTGAGACAATTCTTGACAAACTGAGAAAAACTCTGTCAAATCCTCCCCCTTGCTGTGAGTGACAGGTGATTTACATCTCGTGCACTAGCCTAAGACATGCATTATTTTTTAATTCCCACCCCCACTCCTTTCTTCAGCAGCTCTGCAAGGATTGGCTGTTCCACACCTCAGCATGATTTGGCATGCTGAAGTCATGTGGTTACTTTCCTGTCTTTTCACTGGATGTTAGAGATCATAGCAGAAGTTCAGTGTAAGAAATACACAGGAGAAAATGCATATTGACAAGGGGAGTGTAGAGGTGGGCGGGGAGTCTACTGACATCACGACTCCGCCCACCGAGCTCCAGACAACAGACCCGCCCACAGACTATGCAGTTTTTCGGGTCTCACAACAGACAGAGGGGAGACATTTGACAGGTAAAGATACATGCAGGAGGCATGTATATCCTTATAGATAACCCCTATGGCAGGAGTTTAGAAAGGATGACATTGGGTTTACATCCACTTTAACCACTTGCCGACCGGCCTACAGTACATATACTGTGGCAGGTCGGCTCTATTGCGTGAAACAAGGTACCTTTATGTCATTTCGTGCAATAGACAGCAGGGGCGCGAGCTGATTGGCCAGAGGGGGAGCCAATCAGCGGGTCTGGCTGGCGCAATCGCTCCACAGAGAGGCAGAACGGTGATCGCCGTTCTGACAGGGAAGAACATAGTGATCTTGTGTTTCTGCTAAGCAGGAACACTGATCTGTGTTCATCCAGCGAGTCCATCCCCCACACAGTTAGAGCGCACCACCTAGGGACACACTCAACCCTTTGATTGCCCCTGGTGTTAACCCCTTCTCTGCCAGTGTCATTAGTACAGCAACAGTGCATATTTTTAGCACTGTTCACTAGAGCGGCATGATTCTGGCTAAAATGAGAATCACAATTTTTTTGCTTAGAATAAAGATCACGATTCTCGCGGCGTAACATCTTTCACATTATACAAAAAAATTGGGTTAACTTTACTGTTTTTTTTGTTTTTTTTCTTTAAATTCATTGTAGTGTATTTTTCCCCCAAAAAATTGCATCTGAAAGACCGCTGCGCAAATACACTGGGAGAAAAAAAATATTGCAACAATTGCCATTTTATTCCATTTTATGCCATATATATATTAGGGGTGTGCATCTTCCCCTGTCTCACGATTCGATTACGATTATCCTGTCCACAATTCGATTTGATTCCGCGATGCATCACGATTACAGTGCATGGTTAAAAACTTTTTATCCGAAGATTCAAGCATCAGAGGCAGAGGGACGGTGGGATCGCAGGCAGACGGACGGTGGGATCGCAGGCAGACGGACGGTGGGAATCGCAGGCAGACGGACGGTGGGATCGCAGGCAGACGGACGGTGGGATCGCAGGCAGACGGACGGTGGGATCGCAGGCAGACGGACGGTGGCATCAGAGGCAGACGGACGGTGGGATCGCAGGCAGACGGACGGTGGGATCGCAGGCAGACGGACGGTGGGATCGCAGGCAGACGGACGGTGGGATCGCAGGCAGACGGACGGTGGGATCGCAGGCAGACGGACGGTGGGATCGCAGGCAGACGGACGGTGGGATCGCAGGCAGACGGACGGTGGGATCGCAGGCAGACGGACGGTGGGATCGCAGGCAGACGGACGGTGGGATCGCAGGCAGACGGACGGTGGGATCGCAGGCAGACGGACGGTGGGATCGCAGGCAGACGGACGGTGGGAATCGCAGGCAGACGGACGGTGGGAATCGCAGGCAGACGGTGGGAATCGCAGGCAGACGGACGGTGGGAATCGCAGGCAGACGGACGGTGGGAATCGCAGGCAGACGGACGGTGGGAATCGCAGGCAGACGGACGGTGGGAATCGCAGGCAGACGGACGGTGGGAATCGCAGGCAGACGGACGGTGGGAAACGCAGGCAGACGGACGGTGGGAATCGCAGGCAGACGGACGGTGGGAAACGCAGGCAGACGGACGGTGGGAATCGCAGGCAGACGGACGGTGGGAATCGCAGGCAGACGGACGGTGGGAATCGCAGGCAGACGGACGGTGGGAATCGCAGGCAGACGGACGGTGGGAATCGCAGGCAGACGGACGGTGGGAATCGCAGGCAGACGGACGGTGGGAATCGCAGGCAGACGGTGGGAATCGCAGGCAGACGGACGGTGGGAATCGCAGGCAGACGGACGGTGGGAAACGCAGGCAGACGGACGGTGGGAATCGCAGGCAGACGGACGGTGGGAAACGCAGGCAGACGGACGGTGGGAATCGCAGGCAGACGGACGGTGGGAAACGCAGGCAGACGGACGGTGGGAATCGCAGGCAGACGGACGGTGGGAATCGCAGGCAGACGGACGGTGGGAATCGCAGGCAGACGGACGGTGGGAATCGCAGGCAGACGGACGGTGGGAATCGCAGGCAGACGGACGGTGGGAATCGCAGGCAGACGGACGGTGGGAATCGCAGGCAGACGGACGGTGGGAATCGCAGGCAGACGGACGGTGGGAATCGCAGGCAGACGGACGGTGGGAATCGCAGGCAGACGGACGGTGGGAATCGCAGGCAGACGGACGGTGGAAATCGCAGGCAGACGGACGGTGGGAATCGCAGGCAGACGGACGGTGGGAATCGCAGGCAGACGGACGGTGGGAATCGCAGGCAGACGGACGGTGGGAATCGCAGGCAGACGGACAGTGGGAATCGCAGGCAGACGGACGGTGGGATGGCAGGCAGACGGACGGTGGGATGGCAGGCAGACGGACGGTGGGATGGCAGGCAGACGGACGGTGGGATCGCAGGCAGACGGACGGTGGGATCGCAGGCAGACGGACGGTGGGATCGCAGGCAGACGGACGGTGGGATCGCAGGCAGACGGACGGTGGGATCGCAGGCAGACGGACGGTGGGATCGCAGGCAGACGGACGGTGGGATCGCAGGCAGACGGACGGTGGGAATCGCAGGCAGACGGACGGTGGGAATCGCAGGCAGACGGACGGTGGGAATCGCAGGCAGACGGACGGTGGGAATCGCAGGCAGACGGACGGTGGGAAACGCAGGCAGACGGACGGTGGGAATCGCAGGCAGACGGACGGTGGGAATCGCAGGCAGACGGACGGTGGGAATCGCAGGCAGACGGACGGTGGGAATCGCAGGCAGACGGACGGTGGGAATCGCAGGCAGACGGACAGTGGGAATCGCAGGCAGACGGACGGTGGGATGGCAGGCAGACGGACGGTGGGATGGCAGGCAGACGGACGGTGGGATGGCAGGCAGACGGACGGTGGGATGGCAGGCAGACGGACGGTGGGATGGCAGGCAGACGGACGGTGGGATGGCAGGCAGACGGACGGTGGGATGGCAGGCAGACGGACGGTGGGATGGCAGGCAGACGGACGGTGGGATGGCAGGCAGACGGACGGTGGGATGGCAGGCAGACGGACGGTGGGATCGCAGGCAGACGGACGGTGGGAATCGCAGGCAGACGGACGGTGGGATCGCAGGCAGACGGACGGTGGGATCGCAGGCAGACGGACGGTGGGATCGCAGGCAGACGGACGGTGGCATCAGAGGCAGACGGACGGTGGGATCGCAGGCAGACGGACGGTGGGATCGCAGGCAGACGGACGGTGGGATCGCAGGCAGACGGACGGTGGGAATCGCAGGCAGACGGACGGTGGGAATCGCAGGCAGACGGACGGTGGGAATCGCAGGCAGACGGACGGTGGGAATCGCAGGCAGACGGACGGTGGGAATCGCAGGCAGACGGACGGTGGGAATCGCAGGCAGACGGACAGTGGGAATCGCAGGCAGACGGACAGTGGGAATCGCAGGCAGACGGACGGTGGGATGGCAGGCAGACGGACGGTGGGATGGCAGGCAGACGGACGGTGGGATGGCAGGCAGACGGACGGTGGGATGGCAGGCAGACGGACGGTGGGATGGCAGGCAGACGGACGGTGGGATGGCAGGCAGACGGACGGTGGGATGGCAGGCAGACGGACGGTGGGATGGCAGGCAGACGGACGGTGGGATCGCAGGCAGACGGACGGTGGGATCGCAGGCAGACGGACGGTGGGATCGCAGGCAGACGGACGGTGGGATCGCAGGCAGATGGACGGTGGGATCGCAGGCAGACTGATGGTGGGAAACCCAGGCAGACGGATGGTGGGAAACCCAGGCAGACGGATGGTAGGATCAGTGACACTGGCACTCAGGGTACAGGCATTCCCAGGCATTCACATCAGGCCGACAAGGCCCAGGCCAGCACGAAAAGAGTCCCCGCCGGCTTGTGCGGTTAGTGTAGTGCCAGTCTTATGTGGTGAACTGGGCTGAGAGGCAAATTAGTCTTCGGCACTAATTCCGGTATGCGGGCGGCCAGCAATCCACAACTGGGGGGGGGGGTCTCGCCGATTCTAATTTTGACTGTTCTATCATCCTGGAAAACAAACCTTCCTCACTGTGCTATGTGTTTTCTGCTGCACCATTGGCATGGTTATATCTTCTTAGTCCTCTCCATAAAATTATCAGAAATTTGTGCTTAAAGTAGAACTATAGGCAACACTTTTTTTTTCATTATGGAAAGAGTAAGGAGGGAGGGTTATAGCCCCTGTCAGTTTATTTTTTTACCATCCCTGTCCCATTGCAGAGATTTCCCTTCATTTCCTGCCCCATAACCAAACAGGAAGTCAAGGAAATCTATGCAATCTAAGGGAATCCATTGCCCCACCCCCCAGGCCCTCAGAACTAGTGTCCCCACTCAAAAATTTTAGGGACGGTCTTAAACAGCAAGGGGTGTGGCCTTGACAGGAAGGGGTGGGTCATATTTAAATTAGGGGGTGCAGGAGTTTAGTCAGGCCTAGGGGCAGCACAAAACCTAAATACACTACTGCACATAGTAGAAAAACACACTGCTGCCGGGAGGACAGAAGTGATGGAATCTGCTGCTGACAAACAGAATACAGTGAACGTCACAGATCTCTCAGTGCTGAGAGTTCAGCTCTTCCCTGTTGCACATTCCAGCACTCTAGTATTTAACATAGTGGACAGAGCTGAACTCTCCCACATTGTCAGTACAAGTTGTAAGTAGAGTACACCTCTTATTGTACATTAAGTGCCCCACTGTAAATACCTTTTAAAAAATATGTAGCTATATATACCTCATAGACTGTTCCTCAGCTCACATGTAACTCAGACCCGGCTGGCCACTTGCTGCTCTCCTCTCTGTAGACATCAGCGGAGGATTCTCAGCCCCGCCCACTGTAGCTGTTAGATGGAGAGAGGAGAGCTGTGCGCCGGGCAGTCACATGAGCGCAGAGGAACAGTCTAAAATATGCTTTATACATTTAAAAAAGGCATGTACACTTGAACAGTGGGGCACTTAATGTATTATAAGAGGGGATTCATTAGGACACAGTTATTTTAAAACTTGTAGAGTATGATGGGGACGCTTCTCCCAGGAGGGACGGGGCAACTCTGGATGACGTCACCCGCAAATTAAATCGATTATGGCGGTCGTAGCTTCGATGCCGCATCGTGGACACCTGAATCGCGATGCATCGATGCTACCATTATATGCAACACCCCTAAATATATATATATTTTATATAAATAAATAAAATGTTTGGGGGTTCCAAGTAATTTTCTAGCAAAAAATACTGATTTTAACTTTGTAAGAAACAAGTGTCAGAAAAGTTTAGTCTTTAGGTGGTTAAACTTCCCTCATGTCAGACCAAAGTTCATTGCTTTGATCTAAGAAGAAAAAAGTTACAATTTTTATAGTTATGTACCAGCTTGGACAATGTTGTGAAAAACTTGGCAGACTGTCCGTTTTTTTGGTTTTTTTTTTCCTTTTGACAGCTAAGTGATCAGAGAACTCTCTACACTTGTTACATGAACGAATCGGGAAATTCTGCATATAGATTGTGATGAGGGTTGAATTGAGATCACGATTTTTTTAAACGATTAATCGTGCAGCTCTACTGTTCACTGTGTTAATGTCACAGGTATTGTATGATTTTTTATTTTTTTATTTTTTATTGGATGAACTGGATAGACTTGTGTCTTTTTTCAATCTGACTACAGTGGCCCATCGATGGTGTCAGTAGGAGGAATTATGCCCCATTGTTGGTATCAGGAAAATAAATAGTGCCTCATCATTGTGTCAGTGGAAGGAACTGTGCCTCATTGTTGGTGTCAGTGGCAGGATTTATGCACCATCGTTGTGCCCCAAGGACAGGATAAAGGCAAGCTAGGCCTCAGATTGGAGACCACTGTTTTAGTGGACAGACTGTTTTCTATATTTGAACAGAACAGACAGTCATGCCATTTATGTGGAATTGCTGGTTTTATGGAGGTAACTTTTGCTTACAAAATGAAATGCTTTTATTTTCCATACTTAAAACTATTTTCGTTCGAGCCGTGGACGGAAAATGACTTGCACAATAGACTCGATTCACAAGGCCATATGAGCCTTTTTACATGTGAGTTATTTTATTGCATAATCATTTTGGCATAAAAAAAATGTTACTATCTAAAAATAAATCCCGCATTAAAGTGGAATTGTTTTTTTCTGAACAAAATAAACATTTAAATGTCTCATGAATTTCTATTTTATTATTTTATCTCCACCTAGAATTTCTCCTTTCTTTGTCTCTATCCAATAGACACCTCATATCCTGCTTTGTGCCAGTTTTGAGTGCAACATTCCTACACATCATTTTATCAAATAATAACAACCTTTGGATGAAATAATACCCAACGTCAAAATGTATCCGAGGAGCCTCCCTAAAAGTCCAAGAAGGAGAACAAAACTACTACATATAAAGTATATAATTATGGTTCAATAATCATGTTGAAGAGTACATTAACCACTTGCTTACCGGTCACTTAAACCCCCCTCCTATCCAGACCAATTTTCAGCTTTCAGCGCTGACGCAATTTGAATGATAATTGCGCGGACATATAACACTGTACCCAAATTAAATTTTTATCATTTTTTTCCCACAAATAGAGCTTTCTTTTGGTGGTATTTGATCACCTTTGCGGTTTATATTTTTTGTCCGACCGAATTTTTAAAAAAAAAATAATTTTTTTTATATTTTGTTATAAAATTTTAAAAAAGGTAATTTTTCTCCTTCATTGATGTACGCTGATGAGGCGGCACTGATGGGCACCGATAGGTGGCAGTGATGGTCACTGATGGGTGGCAGTAATGGGCACTGATAGGCAGCACTGCTAGGTGGCACTGATTGGCACCACTGGTGGGCATTGATAGGTGGCACTTGTAGGCATTGATAAGTGGCACCCATGGGCACTGTCAGATGGCAATGGCAGGTTGAACTGGCAAGGTGTACTGGTGGCACATGAGGCATTATTGCCTCTTCCTCTTCAGGACCGATGTCCCTTGCTGTCCCGCGCTGTCAGCGCGAGGAGAAAAAAAAAAAAAACGATCACAGAGCTTTTGTTTTGATCATGTGATCAGCTGTCATTGGCTGACAGCTGATCACATGGTAGGGGGCCGGGACTGGCTCCTTACTCGGATCGGTGATCACACGAGACTCAGTGACTCGGTGATCACAGCGCGCTCCACGCGCGCCCAGTAGGGTGCATGCACAGGGGTGGCCGTCATATGACGGTCTCCCGGGAATTCATTGCAACGCTGTAGCCGTCATTCGACTATAGCGCGGATGTCAACTGGTTAAAAGAGAAATGCAGGATTTAAAGAAAAAAAATTATATTTATATTTATACTCGCCTACATGGCTGCAGCATCAATCCGATGCTGCAGCTGTCCCCTGCTGGCTCCACACCAAGAACTGAGTGATCAAAGACTGCTGATCTCTCAGTTCTCTGGTCTACTCTGAGCACAGAGAAGTGAATCTCAGTCACTGCTCTGTGCTATGCCTCTTCTGTAATCACTGCAGTGCTGGACTGTGGAGGGGGCAGGAGCAGCTGGCTCCAGCTTTCAGTGGTGCACTGAGAGGTTGAGCCAGCTGCCAGTCAGGCATTGGGGCAGAGCCCAACATTATTGTCAGGATCCCTGCAAAGCCTTTACCAGCTCTGTGAAATCAGCCAACTGCATACTTTAGCCCACTGTCAGCTGAATCTGGGTCACAGTAAATCAGAACTAAGTGTAACAGAGCTTTGGCCATATTTCTCCTTTAATCAGTACCCACTGGTCATTAAATTGCAACAGAACATTGATGAGAAGGAATTCTTGGCTAATAAAGATCAATTCCAGCCAAAGCTTTGTCTTTAGTAGTTGAGACACAATGGGGCTGATGTACCAAAGGAATCCAGAATATTGAAACAAAACAATTGTGAATAATTTAAAATATCCAATCAGCAAATAAAAAAAAAATAAAAAAAATAGAAAAATCTTGTTTACTATAATACCTAATCATGTGCAAATTCTTTTCACATAATTGATTAATAAAGTGAAAATTCACACACTTTTCTTGTGAAGATTCTCAACTCATTTACTGTAGTAAACCAACCCAAAACAGGAGAGCCAGAACACTTATCCTTATTACCACCTGTGACACTAAGGCCTCTTAAGCCGCGTACACACGAGCGGAATGTCTGACAGAAAAAGTCAGACGGAAGCTTTACATCATCTATTCCGATCGTGTGTGGGCCTCATCGGACTTTTTTTTTTGAAAATTCTGACGGACCTAGAAATAGAACGTGTTGTAAATATTTCCGATGGAACCAATTCCTATCGGGAAACGCGCTTGTCTGTATGCTGTTCTGACGGACCAAAAACGACGCATGCTCTGAAGTACGAGATGGAAGCTATTGGCTACTGGCTATTGCACTTCCTTTTTATAGTCCCGTCGTATGCCTTGTACGTCACCGCGTTCTGGACGGTCGGACTTTGGTGTGGCCGTGTGTAGGCAAGACAGCTTGAGCGGAATTCCGTCGGAGAATCCTTCAGAGTTTATTCCGACGGCAAAACAGGTCACGTGTACAGGGAATTACGCACATTGTGGGCTCCGTTGTGGGGAATCTGCCCATGGATTCCCCATCCCTCTGTTTTTAGCGGACAGGATCAGATCAGATGTCGGCGGGTGTCAATTGACACCTGTAACTCCATAGAGGAGACTAGATGGTCCGATTGGTCCGCCCCTGTGAAAGGGCCCTATGGGTCCTGTGAAGACGACAGACATAAAACCCTAATCTTTCCCCTATCCAAATCTAAATAAATAGAGATTACAGTTTTGGCTGCATTTTGAGCTTTAAAAATCAGGACTCTCATCATAAATCAGAAAAATGCTTATATGCCACCAAAACAGCCCTGACCCTTTGAGGCATGGATACCACTAGACCTCTGAAGGTATGCTGTGGTATCTGCCTCCGACAACTTGCCTTCTTCCCACAGAGCATCCCGGTGCCAACTCTTTCCCAGGTAAGTGGCACACACACACAATGTAAAAAAAACGTGATTCATCACATCAGGTCACCTCCTTCCATTACCCCATCATCCAGTTCTGATACTCATGTGCTCACTGTAGGTGTTTTTGGCTGTGGACACGTGTCAGCATGGGCACCCCGATTGGTCTGAGGCTGCACAGCCCCATACACAACATACTGCAATGTGCTGTGTGTCCTGACACCTTTCTATCAGAACCAGCAATTGGAGCTAAAGTAGCTCTGCTATTGGATCGGACTATACTGACCAGCCTTTGCTCCCCACATGTATCAATCAAGCCTTGGCCACCCATGACCCTGTAACCAGTTTTCTGCTTTTTCTTCCTTGGGCTACTTTGTCAGTCCTGGCCATTGCAGACTGGGAACATCCCATAAGAGCTGCACTGACCCGTTTAATTTGGCCCTTGTCTGTTCTGTCTATCATAGGAGATTCTCGCTGTATGTAATCTGTCGGCGCTCGTCCCATCCCCTCCCTGTCCCCTCTAGGCTGCAGATGGGCATCGATCAGGCTGCACTGATGGCAATGGTGTGGCTGCTGCATTGATGTGGACTGGTGAGGCTGCATTGATGGCACTTGTGAGGCTGCAGATGGGCATTGATCAGGCTGCATTGATGGCAATGGTGAGGCTGCAGATGGTCACTGACCCTTATTTTGCTTCAAAGCCCCTTTTTTAAAATTTTTGTTTTTTTCCTAAAACTTCCCTCTTAAAATGAATGTGCGTGCTATATGCCGATAAATACGGTAATCAATGTTATTAAGTTTACCCGTCAGTGTTATGGCAGATTGGTATAATTATACACACAATATATATATACACACAATATATATATATATATATATATATATATATATATATATATATATATATATATATATATATATATATATATATATACATACATATACATATACATACACATACATACATACATACACAGTGGCGTATTTAGGTTTTGTGCTGCCCTAGGCCTGACTAAATGCATGCACCCCCCTAATTTAAATACGACCCACCCCATCCTGCCGAGGCCACACCCCTTCCTGTTTAAGACCCACCCTATCATCTGTAAACAACACCCCTTCCTCTTTAGCCTCATTTGGCACCTTTCAGGGGGGAACAAGTACCTGTTTCTGACAGGTACCCTTCCCCACTTCCGGGAGACTGCGCTGTCCCCTCTGAAGTTTGCCCCCCTCCTCCTTCCTCCGCTGGGCCATTCAGAAAGTGCAACGCGCTTCGCACATGTGCAGTAGGGAACCGGTCAGTTTCCCTTACCATGAATGATAGTGGCAAAACCCGAGAGCCAATCCGAAAATCGGCTGAGGTGTCGACATCGCTGGATCCCTGGACAGGTAAGTGTCCTAATATTAAAAGTCAGCAGCTACAGTATTTTTAGCTGCTGAGTTTTAATGCTATCATGGGGGGGGGGGGTCTCACTGTGCCCCATCAAACGCAGTCACTGTGCCCATCAAATGCAGCCACTGTGCCCCATCAAATGCAGCCACTGTGCCCCATCAAATGCAGCCACTGTGCCCCATCAAATGCAGCCACTGTGCCCCATCAAATGCAGCCACTGTGCCCCATCAAATGCAGCCACTGTGCCCCATCAAATGCAGCCACTGTGCTCATCAAATGCAGCCACTGTGCTCATCAAATGCAGCCACTGTGCTCATCAAATGCAGCCACTGTGCTCATCAAATGCAGCCACTGTGCTCATCAAATGCAGCCACTGTGCTCATCAAATGCAGCCACTGTGCTCATCAAATGCAGCCACTGTGCTCATCAAATGCAGCCACTGTGCTCATCAAATGCAGCCACTGTGCCCATCAAACGCAGCCACTGTGCCCTCAAACGCAGCCACTGTGCCCTCAAACGCAGCCACTGTGCCCCATAAAATGCAGCCACTGTGCCCATCAAATGCAGTCACTGTGCCCATCAAATGCAGTCACTGTGCCCATCAAATGCAGCCACTGTGCCCATCAATTGCAGCCACTGTGCCCCATCAAACGCAGCCACTGTGCCCCATCAAACGCAGCCACTGTGCCCCATCAAACGCAGCCACTGTGCCCCATCAAACGCAGCCACTGTGCCCCATCAAACATAGCCATTGTGCCATCAAACATAGCCATTGTGCCCTCAAACGCAGCCACTGTGCCATCAAACGCAGCCACTGTGCCATCAAACGCAGCCACTGTGCCATCAAACGCAGCCACTGTGCCATCAAACGCAGCCACTGTGCCATCAAACGCAGCCACTGTGCCATCAAACGCAGCCACTGTGTCCATCAAACGCTGCCACTGTGGTATCAAACGCAGGCACTGTGCCCATCAATTGCAGCCACTGTGTCCATAAATTGCAGCTACTGTGCCCATCAATTGCAGCCACTGTGCCCCATCAAACGCAGCCACTGTGCCCCATCAAACGCAGCCACTGTGCCATCAAACGTAGCCATTGTGCCATCAAATGCAGCCATTGTGCCATCAAACGCAGCCACTGTGCCATCAAGCGCAGCCACTGTGCCCTCAAATGCAGCCACTGTGCCCAAACGCTGCCACTGTGCCCATCAAATTCTGCCAGTGCCCATAATACTGATATACTTTATTAAATCATTGTACCTGCTGTCCTGGGGGTTTCCCTCGTGCTCCTCTCTCTCCTCCTGACGTCACAGCCTCAGGGCCGAGGAGACGATTCACTGCAGGAAAGCAGTGCAGGGAAGGGTAGGCGGAGCTTAAGGCTCCACCTGTCACCTATTGCTTATGGGGGGCGCGAGTGACACACACCGCCCCCCGCATGAGAGAAAGCCCCCCCAATTGTCTGACTGATTCCCAGCTCCCGCTGCCGCCTCCCGCACACTTGCTGCCCACGGCAGACGGCTTTCTGTAGCGGCGCCGCTGTGTATGGCCGTGCTTGGCAGAGGGTGGGGGCGTGTATCTCACGCCCCCACCCTCTGCCAAGCAGGCCCATACACAGCGGCGCCGCTACAGAAAGCCGGCCGCCGTGGGCTGCAAGTGTGCGGGAGGTGGCAGCGGGAGCCGGGAATCAGTCAGACGGGTGGGGGGGCTTTCTCTCATGCGGGGGGGCGGCCTATTTTGCCGCCCCCCGCAAAGTGTCGGCCTAGGCCAAAACACAGCCCTGTACATACATACATACATACATACATATATACATATATACATATATATATATATACATATATATATATACATATATATATATATATATATATATATATATATATATATATATATATATATACATACATACATACATACATACATACATACATACATACACACACACACACACACACACTACACACATACATATATATATACACACACAACTGTTGTCATAATGAAAAAAGCTTTACTTTTAGCTCTACTTTAATTCACAAAAATCTTAACGCCATATGGCATGTAAGGATACTTAAATAATCTAAAGTTAAAACGTTATGATGTTAGAAAAGTTTCCAACTGCCATATAAATACAATACATGCATCACACCAGCAGAACTCAAAAATGCCAGGCAATACAGTGCCTTGAAAAAGTATTCATACCCCTTGACATTTTCCACATTTTGTCATGTTACAACCACTAAGGTAAATGTATTTTATTGGGATTTTATGTGATAGACCAACACAAAGTGGCCCATAATTGTGAAGTGGAAGGAATATGATAAATGTTTTTCAAATTTTTTTACAAATAAAGATCTGAAAAGTGTGGCGTGTATTTGTATTCAGCCCCCTTTACCTCAACTAAAATCTAGTGGAACTAATTGCCTTCAGAAGTCACCTAATTAGTAAATATAGCCCACCTATGTGTAATTTAAACGGGTTGTAAAGGTTCGTTTTTTATTTTTATTTTAAAATAACAAACATGTTATACTTACCTGCTCTGTGCAAGGGTTTTGCACAGAGTGGCTGGATCCTCCTCTTCTGGGGTCCATGGGGACACGCGTGCGGGCGTGCTCCCGAGTCCTGCTGCTGCGTCCATTGACACAGACAGCAGGACTCAACCCCGCTCCCTGGCTCCCATGTCACTGGATTGGATTGACAGCAGCGGCAGCCAATGGCTTCTGCTGCCATCGATCTATCCAATGAGGACCCGAGACAGCGGCTGGAGCTGCTGTCCTTGTCCCCGTCGCTGGAACAATCAGATTCAGGCAAGTAAAAGGGGGGCTCTGGGGGCTGCTGCACTACAGAAGGTTTTCCATCTTAATGCAGAGAATGCATTAGGCTGAAAAACCTCAAGGGTTTACAACTCCTTTAATTGAGGAATACACCCGACAGATCAGGGATAAAAGTTGTGGAGAAGTTTAAAGCAGGGTTAGGTTATACAAAAATATCCCAAGCTTTGAACAGTTCACTGAGCACTGTTCAATCCATCATCCGAAAATGGAAAGAGTATGGCACAACTGCAAACCTACCAAGACATGGCCGTCCACTTAAACTGACAGGCCGGGCAAGGAGAGCATTCATCAGAGAAGCAGCCAAGAGGCCCATGGTAACTCTGGATGAGCTGCAGAGATCCACAGCTCAGGTGGGAGAATCTGTCCACAGGACAACTATTAGTCGTGCACTCTACAAATCTGGCCTTTATGGAAGAGTGGCAAGAAGAAAACCATTGTTGAAAGAAAGCCATAAAAAGTCCCGTTTGCAGTTTGTGAGAAGCCAGGTGGAGGACACAGAAAACATGTGGAAGAAGGTGCTCTGGTCAGATGAGACCAAAATTTAACTTTTTGACCTAAAAGCAATACGCTATGTGTGGCAGAAAACTAACACTGCACATCACCCTGAACACACCATCCCCACCGTGAAACATGGTGGTGGCACCATCATGTTGTGGGGATGCTTTTCTTCAGCAGGGACAGGGAAGCTGGTCAGAGTTGATGAGAAGATGAATGGAGGCAAATACAGGGCAATCTTAGAAGAAAACCTGTTAGATTCTGCAAAAGACTTGAGACTGGGGCGGAGGTTCACAACGACCCTAAACATAAAGCCAAAGCTACAAGGGAATGGTTTAGATCAAAGCATATTCATGTGCTAGAATGGCCCAGTCAAAGTCCAGACCTAAATCCAATTGAGAATCTGTGACAAGACTTGAAAATTGTTGTTCACAGACGCTCTCCGTCCAATCTGACAGAGCACAAGCTATTTTGCAAAGAAGAATGGGCAAATATTTCACTCTCTAGATGTGCAAAGCTGGTAGAGACATCCCCAAAAAGACTTGCAGCTGTAATTGCAGAGAAAGGTGGTTCTATAAAGTTTTGACAGTATTTGTGGCTGCTGACTTTTCATTTTGTTTTTCAGGGCGAAGTTCTTTAAGAGGGTAAACAGTTCAATCTCTGTATTTGCGGACGATACAAAGCTAAGCAGGGCAATAACTTCTCCGCAGGATGTGGAAACCTTGCAAAAAGATCTGAATTATTGGGGTGGGCAACTACATGGCAAATGAGGTTCAATGTAGAAAAATGTAAAATAATGCATTTGAGTGGCAAAAATATGAATGCAATCTATACACTGGGGGGAGAACCTCTGGGGGAATCTAGGATGGAAAAGGACCTGGGGGTCCTAGTAGATGATAGGCTCAGCAATGGCATGCAATGCCAAGCTGCTGCTAACAAAGCAAACAGAATATTGGCATGCATTAAAAAGGGTATCAACTCCAGAGATAAAACGATAATTCTCCCGCTCTACAAGACTCTGGTTCGGCCGCACCTAAAGTATGCTGTCCAGTTCTGAGCACCATTCCTCAGGAAGGATGTACTGGAAATGGAGCGAGTACAAAGAAGGGCAACAAAGCTAATAAAGGGTCTGAAGGATCTTAGTTATGAGGAAAGGTTGCGAGCACTGAACTTATTCTCTCTGGAGAAGAGACGCTTGAGAGGGGATATGATTTCAATCTACAAATACAAATACTGGTGACCCCACAATAGGGATAAATTTTTTTCACGGAAGGGAGTTTAATAAGACACGTGGCCACTCACTAAAATTAAAAGAAAAGAGGTTTAACCTTAAACTACGTAGAGGGTTCTTTACTGTAAGAGCGGCAAGGATGTGGAATTCCGTTCCACAGGCGGTGGTCTCAGCGGGGAGGTGATGCCAATATCTTGCAACATATTTTTTTTAAAAGTAGCACACCGCTTAGTCCCCATTCACATGGGGCAGGGTCCACTTGCTCAGTGAGGAATCTGTCCACTGATCCCTGCTGAGCAAGTACAAGAAAGTAAATTATTTTTTACAGTGTGAAATGCAATTTTTTTTTGCACCTAAAAAGTCCCACATTTTCAGCTTCCAATCTGTTGGTCCGTGTCTGCTCTGCTTATACAGAGCGGACACAGACACAGACCACTCCCCTCTATGGGTGGTTGGATTTAAACAGACCGCATGTCCGTTTATACCCGACTGCTATAAGATCCACTAGACAGATGGGGGGGTCAGATCGGATGTCAGCAGGTAAAAACAGACACATGTACGTTTCCATCTGCTATTCCATAGAGGATAATAGAGCGTCCAATTGGGTCTGCCTAAAAAAACTGACAGGTCCACCTGCGTGAAAGGGGCCTTAGAAACACACAAGTAGTAAGGCATGCTTCACTGAAATATCACACAATACAAATGTGAAACCAAAACTCTACTGACATCAATCTTATAAGCAATATACTGGTATGTAGTATATAGAGATGGCTGCATAGATTTTAAATACATTCACCTTTTGTAACATGTTACATGATACACCTATATTCAGGGTGTAACATGTTACAAACGGACCGCTCCCCGCACCCCCTCGCTCCCAGATCTGACAGCAAGCGGGGATCTTCTCCCTCCCTGCTAGCCGTCACAATTTTAAAAAAACGTTGCCAAGTTTGGCTACGGGCAAGCTGATACACTGACAGATCTGCAGGAGATTTGCATGGCACCAACAAACTGCTGATCGCTGGTGTAATGCTTTCCAGGCTCCTGCAACAAAAAATAATAAATGCATATTTTTTTACCTGCAAAAAATATTTGCATTTTTTTATTTTTTAAAGTGAACTGATCCTTTAACTATTCCGGGTTTGATTTAAAAAAAAAAAAAAAAAAAAAACAACCACATTCTTAATTACTGCCTTCCACTTGAGAGCTGGGACAAGCCAGGACTTCAAAGGATAAGTTTACCTTTCCTAACATGTTACACCCATGTTCAGAGTGTAACATGTTACGAACGGTCCGTCCCCCGCACCCCCCAACTCCGACACCTAGCGAAGATCTTCCAGCTAGTTGTCCAAAACACTTCTGTGAATGGAAAACTACAAGTCCCAACAGCCTTTGCAGCTTGTAGTTTTCAATGAACTACCACAGACACCATGACAGGTCTGCAGGAGACCAGCGACCAGCTTTGGAGGCTCCAGAAACAAAACGAAAGAAAAAAAAAATGCATTTTTTTTTTTTACCTGCAAAAACAAAATGTGCATTTACCGTATATACCGTATAAGTCGTTCCGAGTATAAGTCGAGGCCCTAATTTACCACAAAAAAAAAAAATGGGAAAAACTTATTGACCCGAGTATAAGACGAGGGTGAGAAATGCACAGCTACTGTAAGTGGAAAAGAGGGTCAACAATGCCCATTTGCAGCATCACTGTGCCCATTTGCATGCCTCACTGTGCCCATTTGCAGCCATAGGTCCCCTGAACTTCAAACTCGGTAGTTAAGGGTTCCTAGATGCCCCCTAACTGCAGCCAAAATTTGGGGTCTCTGATCCCAAAGGGTCCCGAAATGACATTGCTGCAGATGGACACAGTTGACCAAATTTGGGGCCCCGTATCTCGGGGCCACTTAGTGCTAAGAACCCCAAATTTGGTGTGCAAACCCAGTGGAACTAGCACCATAAAATTTCTAAAGATGGTGTTTCTAGCACTAAGTGGCCCCGAGATACAGGGCCCCAAAATTCAGTTCAGAAAATGTCAAGCACTTTTCTGCAGCAGAGAATGACATTTTCTGAACCGGATTTGGGGCCCCGTATCTCAGGGCCACTTGGTGCTAGGAACTTCAGCTTTGGATATGTTATGGTACCAGTTCCACTGGGTATGCATGCCAAATTTGGGGTTCCTAGCACCAAGTGGCCCTGAGATATGGGGCCCCAAATTCAGTTCAGAAAATGTCAAGCACTTTTCTGCAGCAGAGAATGACATTTTCCGAACCGATTTTGGGGCCCCGTATCTCGGGGCCACTTAATGCTAGGAACTTCAGCTTTGGATATGTTGTGGTACCTCTGGGTTTGCACGCCAAATTTGGGGTTCCTAGCTCCAAGTGGCCCTGAGATACGGGGCCCCAAAGTCGGCTCGGAAAATGAATTTTTTTGCTGCAGAAAAGTGCTTGACTCGAGTATAAGTCGAGGGGGGCACTTTCAGCACAAAAAAAATGTGCTGAAAAATTCGACTTATACTCGAGTATATACGGTATTCTTTTTTGTTAAAAAGTGAACTTATCCTTTAAGTCGGCCATACATGGATCAAAATTTGTATGGTTCATCGGGGACCAGCCGAAACTTCAATCCATGTATGGACAGGCTGGTTGCACAGAAGTCGATCAATCTTGCAACCCACAGTACATAGGTGATCGACTGTGCGGATTGTTTTTCTGTTTAAATTAATGTCACTAGTGGGCCCGCTAATAGAATAGAACTATGGCGGGCAGGTGGAGGCGTTTGTTGCGTCTATGTGTTATTGCTCAACCTGCCAGGAAGCCAAGCCTCTCTTTATATAAAATAATCTATATATATATCAAATTTTTTTTTTTTTTATTTACATTTATTTTTTATTTTTATTTTACAGTTAGAGCTGTGAAAATGTGGAATCGATTTTCTCAGGAACCACCTCAAGCTGGATGTGTTCCTAAATGTACAGAAAATAACTGTCTCTTAATATTTATAAGTATTAACACCAGTGATTGGGGAAGCAGGGAACATTCGATTGCTATATATATATATATATATATATATATATATATAGCAATCGAATGTTCCCTGCTTCCCCAATCACTGGTGTTAATACTTATAAATATTAAGAGACAGTTATTTTCTGTACATTTAGGAACACATCCAGCTTGAGGTGGTTCCTGAGAAAATCGATTCCACATTTTCACAGCTCTAACTGTAAATAAGCCTTTTTGCACTGTATATGGAGGTTAAACTTTTTTTTTCCTCTGGTAAAGTTGCTATCGTTTACAGTTCGTTATATTTCTTTCGATATTGTGGGCCTCGGAGATACAACCAGTCCATGTCTTACCAACTGCTATACATTAAAGTAGTACTAAACCCAGGACCCTGCATTCACTGTACCTGGTGTAGCACCCTCTACCCTAGGTAGGTAGGTTGCTAGGGGGTAGTTTGTTTTTTTACAGCCAGTGCAGGTAAATTTAGGCAGGCCTAGGCCTGTTTGTTTTCGATCTGGGGGGTGGGAGCGGTTTTGAGCAGCAGCAGGTGACTGACATGTGGCTTCATCTCTCTGGCGCCTCCCTCTGGTTTCTGGAAGGTTCTAGAAAAGAGGTGGAGGAGAGAGGATTGGAGTGGCACGGTATCTGGGAGCCCTGACCAATCCCCAACTAGGATTGGCAGGGGGGCAGGCCCCCTACATATACCCAGGGTCAGCCTGCTGGGGGAGGAGATGTCGGGTGGAAGAACTGAGTGAGGGAGTGTTAGGCTGTGGTGGCCTTAGTGGGATTCCCCGTCGGGGGGGGGGGGTCCTCAGGCCGGGCTCTCCATACAACCCAAATGAGGAGTGTTCTGAACAGGAGCAGGAGAGGACAGCGAGGAACATTGCCAGGCAGGTCATCAGAAAGGATCCATCTGTGGTTCGGTGAGTGACAGGCACAGTCGGGAGAGCTGGGAGAGACATGCCAGGTGTGAATGTAGAGCCAGAGGGAGAGACTGTGATGTTCCTGGCGTTTGCAACAGGTTGCTGCAGCCAGGAGGGTTGGCAGAGTCTGCACAGGACTAATTGACCAGTAGTCCACCTAAAACACAGCTAGCACAAAAAGACTCTTTTCAGTTGCTATTGGTTGCTACACCAAAGGGGACTGCAGACCCCTGCCAGCAAATGGCAAATCCTTAACTGTTAGGCCTTATTCAGAGTGGGGCCTAACCATGTGCCAGGAATCAAGCATTGTGTAGTAGAGGAACCAGAGATGACGATTTCAAAGATCTTTTTATTTGTTTAAAGTCAATTATCTGGGCATCCCATGTTCCCTTTCCCCGTCCAAGTTAAATCCCCTCAATAAAACAACAAACAAAAACAAGCTGATGGACTGTTCATTGTTCAGTGAGGAGAAGTGAATGTCGGGCTGAGCAGAGTGACAGGTGGAACTACTACACTCAGCGACCCCACGGGGGCAACGCTACACTGGTCTCCCACAGTACACAGAACATGGAAATGCAATTATTTTAGTAAATTTAAACTGCTAAATACCTTTTCTCACCAGCAGTATATAACAGTCGTATGGCTTCTATTAGTGTCTGGTTAAAGCTTGTAGGAGGAGTTTTCATTCTACTCTAACTGTCCTTTGAGGCTGCATAACCCCTGACCCTCTGTCTGGACAGTGCTGATTGGCCCTATGCTAATCACATGCACCCTCCCAAGAAAAAAAAACAAAAAACCTTACACCATGCACACCAAACTGAGCATGTGCAGAGTGCCCCCAAGGCTCTGTACTATCAGGAGATGGTTTGGGGACAGTGGAAGAATGGCAGGATCAGAGAAGACAGGATCAAACAGCCTTTTTACACAATGAAGAGGATTAACCCCTTAGGTTCCACAGCAAGTATAACAAGCATGCTTTACTGCATATACACACTGATTTTACTGTTGTGGGTTTAGTAACACTTTAAGTTCTATTATATTTTATAATTAAAGTGGCACTGATATCCTTATTCTCTAAAAATAATCCATACACATCTACTACATAATGGTCTTGTAATCTATGTTTTTTACCTCCTTGTAATGTCCTCTCTGAGTCCCTGAACCTCTCTTTTTCCCCCTTACTTCTGTTTGTTAGGAACCAGCAGTGAACATTAGTTGTGGTCATGTACACTGCTCTATGCACACTCCAAATCCCATAGTCCATACTGGAAGTGGGCAAGAGAGGGTGGCTACAGACCTACCTCTAGTGGGACCATGGAGAACAAATATAGCCACCCTCTAACAGGAAGTCAGATCACAGCAGCAAAAGAAAAAAAAGGAAAGTTTTTTTTTTTTCAAATAACAAACATGTGATACTTACCTCCACTGTGGCCCCGATCCTCGACTTCTGGGGTCCCCCGACGGCTCTTGCGGCTCCTCCCCTCATAAGATAACCCCTAGGAGAAGAGCTCTCCTGGGGGGTTACCGTGCAGGCGCGCTCCCGAGTCCAGCATTTGCATCTATATACACGAATGTCGGACTCGGCCCCGCCCCCCGCATCATTGGATTTGATTGACAGCAGCGGGAGCCAATGGCTGCGCTGCTATCAATCTATCCAATCAAGAGCTGGGACCCCGTTGAGAGAGGGACAGCGCATCACCGCCGAGTGAATTCCAGGGCTCAGGTAAGTAAAACAGGGGGGGGGGCTGGGGGGCCAGTGAATGCCAGGTGTTTTTTCACCTTAATGCATAGGATGAATTAAAGTGAAAAAACCCCTTTAACCGCTTGCCAACCAGCTGTACGTCGGCTATCGGGATCACAATAGCACGCGCCCGCTGCGCTGCGGGGGGTTCCGATGCTCATGGGCGACGGTCGGGATGACCGCCGGCCACGAGCGATCGCGGGCACGAGAGGCAGAACAGGGACGTGTGTGTGTGTGTGTAAGCACACAAATCTGTTCTGTGAGGAGTGACAGATCGTGAGTTTCTAATAGCTGGGAACCACAATCTGTCACTTCCTCTAGGTCAGTCCCCTCCCCCTACATTTAGAAACACTCCCAGGGAACACAGTTAACCCCTTGATCGTTTCCTAGTGTTAACCCCTTCCCTGCCAGTGACATTTTTACAGTAATCAGTGCATTTTTATAGCACTGATCGCTGTATAAATGCCAATGGTCCCAAAAATGTGTCAAAAGTGTCTGATGTGTCCGCCATAATGTCACAGTCACGTTAAAAATTGCAGATCGCCGCCATTACTAGTAAAAAAAAATAATAAAATAATAATAATAATAATAATAAAAATGCTATAAATCTATCCCCTATTTTGTAGACGCTATAACTTTTGCGCAAACCAATCAATATATGCTTATTGTGAATTTTTTTACCAAACATGTGTAGAAGAATACATATCGGCCTAAACTGAGAAAAAATTAGCTTTTTAAAAAACAAAAACAAAAAAAATAAATAAATAAAATAAAAAAAATGGGGATATTTATTATAGCAAAAAACTACAAAATATTTAGTTTTTTTCAAAATTGTCGCTTTTTTTTTGTTTATAGAGCAAAAAATTAAAAACCGCAGAGGCGATCAAATACCACCAAAAGAAAGCTCTATTTGTGGGAAAAAAAAGGATGTCAATTTTGTTTGGGTACAGCGTCGCACGACTGCGCAATTGTCAGTTAAAGCGACACAGTGCCGAATCGCAAAGAATCCAAATCTTCCGGGGCTGAAGTGGTTAATATTATTAAGAATATATACTCAAATAGATTTTTTTTTGTAAAATCAGCATTTGTCAGTTTCAGTAAACCACATCCCCATCATCATCATTGTTGCACATTACAGACTAATGTAATAACCAGAATACTCAGAAAAAAAGATCCCTTCAGGCTGATGACACATTGCTCATTCACACCAGTCCGTACAATAAAACTTCTGTGTCCTGGTGTAGGTTGTGTCGGGCGGAGCACTGCATTGATAAAACATATTTCACTGGTTATTGTTTTACGTTTATTGAAGCGTTACACATTGACACTGCATTCTAGTCCATGCGTTGTGACATGCTGTGGACGGTGCGGTGAGTTGTGTCCTTGTGCTGCTCAATGGATATGGTAGAAACAACCCCATAAACCGCAGGTGCTCTGAGCTGTACGGAGTTGTGAACGCTCGCTGCATTTCACATGATCACCCCCTATAGAGGAGTCAAGTGATGCTAACAACCGCTTGTCATATGGGGTCATAAATTAAGATGCAATAAAATAATTAAAATGTACAAAGCACATGACACGTCAGGCTGAGAACATATAGATAAGGAGAAGCAGGATACAGTGTAATCCGGACAGGGAGATGTACAGCAAATGACCTATATGAAGTATCATAGTACACAAGGCGCTGGCATGATGGGTCACATTTCTCAGTTCATTAGCACAGTGATGGCAACTCATTTCTGATTGGCTACTGGAAGTTAAAGAACAGCATTGATAAAGGCACCATATAAAAAAAAAAAAAAAAAAACAAACACAAAAATCTAGATCGGATCAATCAGTCGAAGCAATATAATCATTTTGGTAGGCAAGACCTTGAGTTCATTTACTAAAGGCTCTCGATCAAGTGCACAAAAAATACCTAGTTTTTAGATTTTTATATGAAAAATAAGGAAATAAAAAGACGGCACTAATTCTACATCTCATAAATCAATAAGAAGAAAAGTCCACAAAACCTCGTAGAAAGTGTTCAATATTGTGAAATAAGTGAAAATGAAAAGTCTGTCCTTCACCACTCGTATGTATGAGAGAGAAAACTCACCAAACAGCAATTTGCTAAATCAACAATTGCAAAGATATCAAATATGTGGACAAGCAAACATCATCAGAGAGGGATGGTCCGGGGCTTGTCTGATAGCAGCTGCTAGATCTTGCCATTCTTATGCAGGCAGACATTCAAAAGAAGCAGAGTAGAATGACAGCGCAATATAACCTGTACAAATACGCCAATAATATAACCTGTACAAATATGACAATAATATAACCTGTACAAATACACCAATAATATAACGTGTACAAATGACAATAATATAACCTGTACAAATACGCCAATAATATAACCTGTACAAATACGCCAATAATATAACCTGTACAAATAGGCCAATAATATAACCTGTACAAATACACCAATAATATAACCTGTACAAATACGCCAATAATATAACCTGTACAAATACGCCAATAATATAACCTGTACAAATAGGCCAATAATATAACCTGTACAAATACGCCAATAATATAACCTGTACAAATAGGCCAATAATATAACGTGTACAAATGACAATAATATAACCTGTACAAATACGCCAATAATATAACCTGTACAAATACGCCAATAATATAACCTGTACAAATACACCAATAATATAACCTGTACAAATAGGCTAATAATATAACCTGTACAAATACGCCAATAATATAACCTGTACAAATACGCCAATAATATAGCCTGTACAAATATGACAATAATATAACAATAATATAACCTGTACAAATAGGCTAATAATATAACCTGTACAAATACGCCAATAATATAACCTGTACAAATACGCCAATAATATAACCTGTACAAATACGCCAATAATATAGCCTGTACAAATACGCCAATAATATAGCCTGTACAAATACGCCAATAATATAGAATGTACAAATACACCAATAATATAGCCTGTACAAATACGCCAATAATATAGCCTGAAGTTTGCACTCACATTCGTTGGTGCTATAGGCTTGCACTGGCATGTACAGCTCACTAGTAGGGTAAAACACGCCGTTTCCCCTACTCTGGGCGTGCGTTCCACCACTCGAGAGATAGGAACCAGATAAACCGGAAGTGACATCAGTGCGAAAGAGGCTGTGCGCTTCTTTCGCACTGACGTCACTTCCGGTTTAAGATACTTAGATGATGATCGGCTCTGCAGAAAATGCCAACCACAAAGAGATTAAAAAGCCCTTCCCTCCTCCTCCTTATTTGTTCTAAGTAAAGAACCTCCACCAATGTACACAAGGGAAATTTTTAGGTAAAGATGTAACAAATTTCAAAACACCATCACTTGCCGAGTACCCAATCACTAAGAGCGTTAGCTTTCATGAATGGCCTTCCATTCATGAACAGCTTGCTTCTGATTGCGGTTGGCTAAGCTATTCACATGTTACAGGTAAGCCATGTGATTGCTGTGAGCCAATCACAGATCACAGCAGTAAGCAAGCTGTTCATGAATAGAAATCCATCCATGACAGATTGTTTACATTTGTTATCAGGTGATCGCTATGACCATAGCAATCACATGATACCGAGTAACAGTGATCCACTGGTGGGCACAGCGATCACAGGAGGGGCACTCAGCGCGCTCCGAAACCACAGCAGGCTCAATCAAGTGTATATACATAAATAATAATAAAGGATTTTCTGCGCTGTGGTGTGATCTCTAAAGCAAGTGGCAGCTTTCACATGCAAGCAGTATACTTAGTTCAAATAAACATATACAGTGGGGACAGAAAGTATTCAGACCCCCTTAAATGTTTCACTCTTTGTTATATTGCAGCCATTTGCTAAAATAATTTAAGTTCATTTATTTTCCTCATTAATGTACACACAGCACCCCATATTGACAGAAAAACACAGAATTGTTGACATTTTTGCAGATTTTTTAAAAAAGAAAAACTGAAATATCACATGGTCCTAAGTATTCAGACCCTTTTCTGTGACACTCATACATTTAACTCAGGGGCTGTCCATTTCTTCTGATCATCCTTGAGATGGTTCTACACCTTCATTTGAGTCCAGCTGTGTTCGATTATACTGATTGGACTTGGTTAGGAAAGCCGCACACCTGTCTATATAAGACCTTACAGCTCACAGTGCATGTCAGAGCAAATGAGAATCATGAGGTCAAAAGGAACTGCCTGAAGAGCTCAGAGACAGAATTATGGCAAGGCACAGATCTGGCCAAGGTTACAAAAAAATTCTGCTGCACTTAAGTTTCCTAAGAGCACAGTGGCCTCCATAATCCTTAAATGGAAGACGTTTGGGACGACCAGAACCCTTCCTAGAGCTGACCGTCCGGCCAAACTGAGCTATCGGGGGAGAAGAACCTTGGTGAGAGAGGTAAAGAAGAACCCAAAGATCACTGTGGCTGAACTCCAGAGATGCAGTCAGGATATGGGAGAAAGTTGTAGAAAGTCGACCATCACTGCAGCCCTCCACCAGTCGGGGCTTTATGGCAGAGTGGCCCGACGGAAGCCTCTCCTCAGTGCAAGACACATGAAAGCCTGCATGGAGTTTGCTAAAAAACACCTGAAGGACTCCAAGATGGTGAGAAATAAGATTCTCTGGTCTGATGAGACCAAGATAGAACTTTTTGGCCTTAATTCTAAGCGGTATGTGTGAAGAAAACCAGGCACTGCTCATCACCTGTCCAATACAGTCCCAACAGGGAAGCATGGTGGTAGCAGCATCATGCTGTGGGGGTGTTTTTCAGCTGCAGGGACAGGACGACTGGTTGCAATCGAGGGAAAGATGAATGCGGCCAAGTACAGGGATATCCTGGACGAAAACCTTCTCCAGAGTGCTCAGGACCTCAGACTGGGTGAAGGTTTACCTTCCAACAAGACAATGACCCTAAGCACACAGCTAAAATAACGAAGGAGTGGCTTCACAACAACTCCGTGACTGTTCTTGAATGGCCCAGCCAGAGCCCTGACTTAAACCCAATTGAGCATCTCTGGAGAGACCTAAAAATGGCTGTCCACCAACGTTTACCATCCAACCTGACAGAACTGGAGAGGATCTGCAAGGAGGAATGGCAGAGGATCCCCAAATCCAGGTGTGAAAAACTTGTTGCATCTTTCCCAAAAAGACTCATGGCTGTATTAGATCAAAAGGTGCTTCTACTAAATACTGAGCAAAGGGTCTGAATACTTAGGACCATGTGATATTTCAGTTTTTCTTTTTTAATAAATCTGCAAAAATGTCAACAATTCTGTGTTTTTCTGTCAATATGGGGTGCTGTGTGTACATTAATGAGGAAAAAAATGAACTTAAATGATTTTAGCAAATGGCTGCAATATAACAAAGAGTTAAAAAATTTAACGGGGTCTGAATACTTTCCGTCCCCACTGTATAAAAGAAAATGTGCAGCGCCAGTATTTTCAGTGAACGATAGTGTGAAATATGAAAGAAGTAAAAAGCTAAGCTAAGTATAAAGCTCACCAGGAGCCACAAAGATGCTCTGATAGTGTAGTATTTAATATGAATCCATGTATTGTTAAAAACATACATAAAACAACAAAGTTCTTACATAAAAAGCCACAACCCACCCAGAATCGGACAGCGGCATGACGTCCGCACTAGCAGCTCCCCCCCGACACGTTCGTCCAAGACCATAAGACGTTATCTTATAGGTTAAAGTGGATGTAAACCCGATTCATGAAATGTGAGCTGAGCACATATATCAGCAGTGTATTTGTATCTCTATTCAAAGCACTAAGTCCCGCAGCTGTCTCCTGCTCCATTCTTCTGTTATGAGCCTGATAACTTTTGACAAGCTCTCTGAGACAGGAGCCTGAAGCATGTGTGGGGGGGAGGTTGCTATAAATAGATTAGCACAAAGATAAACTATTTACAGACAACCTCTGCATGTGTGGGAAGGGGGTGTATGCCTTTCCTCCAATCAGCTGTCTCAGTGTATAGCAATAATCCACTCCTACAGATGAATCGGGAAGAGAAAATTCTAACAGGACGTGCACTTTCTAAACAGTATATAAAGGTGAAGACAGGAGATATACATGTAAAACTTATGTAGGGAGATTTGTTTCATCTCTGTGTATCATCTGAGGCTGTTCACTTCACTGGGTATATGTGAGGGTTTACATCCACTTTAAGTTAATATCCTATTGGACGAAACGCACCTGGAAGGAGCTGCTAGAGCTGACGTCACGCCGTTCTCCGATTCCGGGTCAGCAGCGGCTTTTTTATGTAAGAACTTTGTTGTTTCATGTATGTTTTTAACAATACATGGATTCATTAAAGTGGTTGTAAACCCTTACAGACCACTTTTACCTACAGGTAAGCCTAGATTAAGGCTTACCTGTAGGTGCAAGAAATATCTCCTAAAACTACATGGTTTAGGAGATATTTCCAAAAGACAGGCACCGATGTCTACGTCGCGCAGGCGCACTGAGCGTGCCGTCCCCAACGGCGATCATGCCGTTAGTTGGGGCACCAGCACGCATGCGCGGGAGTGACGTCATCGCGGCTCCAGCCAATCACAGCGCCGGAGCCGCGATACCCGGAAAGAAGATGGATGCTTCGTAGGAGAAGGTGACATCGCAGGCTCCCTTTTCAGGTAAGTGACACATAATGGACTACTATGCGATGCATAATAGCCCATTATGCTTTACCTTTGCAGGGAAACAAAGAGGAAGTAAACTCATCAGGGTTTACTTCCTCTTTAAATACTACACTATCAGACCATCTTTTTGGATCCTGGTGAGCTTAAGCTCACTGTAGCTTAATCCCACAAGGAGTATTTCTGATGTGGCTATTAGGCAAGATTTATATACTTGCTGTGGATGTTTGTCACACACACACACACACACACACACACACACACACACACACACACACACACACACACACACACACATACATAGAGAGAGAGATAGAGATAGAGAGAGATATAGCAAGTGGTTAATCTCTTTCTGGTTTGTTTCCTGTTGAGGGCGGAGTCGATCACCTCTCAAGTAGCTATCCTGGAAGAAGATTTAGGACAAAGATTACAAAAATCTGCGTTACTGGTCAGTATTTTGCATGTAATTTATGTGTAATGTATTTGGATTTTTCTGCTAGGAATACCTTGGATTCATACATCAGTACCATGTGCAAGGACCCTATGTGGAGGCTGCCCACATTGTATGTTAGTAAATAAGGTGAAGCTGTGTACACTCTGAACACCCAATCACATGCAAGTGAAAACCCTGTTGTTTTTATTCCCCCAATTTTGCTTGCATGTGATTGGGTACCAAAGTGAATAGTTTCACTTTTGTTTATTACCATTTACTCTGTGAACCTTCACACCGGCAGCTGAACAGCTTTAAGCCCCTTCCACGTGGAGCGGGCACCGTTGGAATCGACCTGCTCAGCGGGAAATCTGTCTGCTGATCACCGCCGGGCAGGCAGATGACTGGTCTGTGTCCGCTCCGCTTATGCAGAGCAGACACAGACACTCTCCTCTTTGGGTGGTCAGATGTAAACGAACCACCTGTGTCTGTTTACACCCATCATCGGATCTGATCCACTAGAGCAGTGGTTCTCAACTCCTGTCCTCAGGGCCCACTAACAGGCCAGATTTTAAGTATTACCTTGGGGAGATGCAGACTAGAATACTACAAATCACTGAGCAGCAAATGATATCACCTGTGATGTATTTCAGTTATCTTGCAAACCTGTCCTGTTAGTCGGTCCTGAGGACAGGAGTTGAGAACTACTGATCTAGATGGATGGAGAACGGATCCCCATCCCTCTGTTTTTAGTGGAAAGGATCAGATGTTGGCAACCTGTGGTGACAAACCTGTGTAAGAAGGATGTGTAGACTTGCGCCAGTCACATGATCCATCCCGTGTGTCAGCCAGTGGCGGCTGCAGGGGATGGATGGGTCATAGTAAGCCTATGGGTGACATCACCATTCAAGGCATTACCAGTCGTTGCCCGATCACTCTCTACTCTCCCCTGCAGATGACAAATACAGGGGCGATCACATGACCAGACCCGAGCGGGCTGAAAATAGGTAAGTATACATCTTTCACAGGTTAGTCAGTATAGGTGTTAGGAAGAGGGATGGGACATTTTTTTAAGATTAGATAGGGTTGAAATTCTACTTTAAAGCAGAATTAAACTCTCAAATCAAAAACTGCGAGCAATGAGGGTCTGTATAATAGAAAAGACATGTAATGAAAAAAACGTACCTGCCTGCTCACACTTTCACTTGATAATAACAGTAAACAGGACCACTAGAGAGGGTGAATCTACCTAATCAGGACACAGACAGCAATGAAACCTGACAGGGGTCCTGATCCTTCTCCACTCTATCCAAAACTTAAAAAAAGGTTTGCCTTTAGTTACGCTTTAACCACTTGCCTACTGGGTACTTTCACCCCCTTCCTGCCCAGGCCAATTATCAGCTTTCAGCGCTGTCACCCTTTGAATGACAATTGAGCTGTCATTACAATGCTGTACCCAAATGAAAGCTAGCTGCCATAACCCCGGTACCCTCTTCTTTAGCGGGCATCCCGCTATAAGATAAAAGTGGTCTCTGCGGTGGATTCGCCGCAAGATCACTTGTATCGGCAGCAGGAGAGGGCCCCCCCCTTCCTGCGCCACTTACCAGAGCCATCGGCAGCGGCGGAAGCGATCGGATGTTGTGCCTTCCTTGGCATGGAGACGAGTGAGGGGAAGATGGCCACCACCCGTCTCCATAACAATGCAGGGTGGAAGCGATGTCAAAACGTCACTTCCACCCACAGCTCTTAAAGGGCCATTTTTTTAAAATGACAATTTTTTTTTTCTTTTATTGCATTTTAGTGTAAATATGAGATCTGAGGTCTTTTTGACACCAGATCTCATATTTAAGAGGTCCTGTCATGTTTTTTTTTTTTTTTTACTATTAAAAAAAAACAAAAAAAAAAAAACACAGTGTAAACATAAAAAATAAAAAGGTAAAATAAATAAGACGAGCTCGCGTGCAGAAGCGAACGCATACGTGGGTAGTGCCCGCATATGCTAACTGTGTTCAAACCACACATGTGAGGTATCGCCGCGATCGGTAGAGCGAGAGCAATAATTCTAGCCCTAGACCTCCTCTGTAAGCATGCAACCTGTAGAACTTTTTAAACGTTGCCTATGTAGATTTTTAAGGGTAAAAGTTTGTCACCATTCCACGAGCGGGAGCAATTTTGAAGCCTGACATGCTGGGTATCAATTTACTTATAATATTATATTATCTTTCACAATATAAAAAAAAATTGGGCTAACTTTACTGTTGCGTTATTTTTTAATTCAAAAAAAGTGTATTTTTTCCAAAAAAAGTACGCTTGTAAGACCGCTGCGCAAATACGGTGTGACAGAAAGTATTTCAACGACCACCATTTTATTCTCTAGGCTGTTAGAAAAAAAATGTATAATGTTTGGGGGTTCTAAGTAATTTTCTAGCAAAAAAATGGAAAATCCTGTTTACACTGATCAGCTGTGATTGGACACAGCTGGTCACATGGTAAAGAGATTGGCTCATTACCCCGACATAGCAATCACAGATCCGTGCCGCTGGGGACATGTGGGAAGCCTGATCACAGGAGGATGTCCATAGATGCTCTCCCGGCAATGTGAGCACGCGCTGTAGCTGTCTTTTGGCTATAGCGCGGGCGAGAGGTGGTTAAAAGGTTAGTTCACCTTTACAGAAAAAATGAAAAGATGAGCACTGTACACCCTTCCCACCCCCTTGTCCATGCTGTACTTACCTCTGGGGTAGCCAAGCTGTCAGCACCCCTGCAGCCAGGATTTGATATCCCCATTCTTCTCTTTGCAGCTCTTCTGGGGCAGACCAGATCGATTCTCATTGGTCAGCGCCATCACTGTGAATCGCTCTAGTCCGTCCTGGAAGTGCTGCTCAGAGAAGAGCGGGGTTTTGAAATCCCTCAACCGCTGTACCAGCTGCGGGGGGGGGGCTGACAGTTCGGCAACCCTGAAAGTGAGTACAGCAGGGACTGGGGGGGTTGGGCGGGTGTATGGAGATAGTTGTCCTTTACATCTTTTCCATAAAGTTGAACTAACCCTTTAAAGTAGTAAACCGCATCAATAAAGAAAAAAATATTTAGGCAGCGGGCAGTCTAAGTCATAATGTGCTAGTATGTATCACATACTAGCACATTACGATAGACTTACCTGAAGAAGAAGCCTTCCAGCGGCGTGCTGTCACTGCTGAATGCGCTTCCATCTTCACGTGGTCTTCCTTCTGGGTTCGTGAGCTTTGGTGATATAAATGGCTGAGCCAGCGATGACATCACTGTTCACGGCACAGCTCTGAAGGAAGCTGTTCCATCAGAGCACCTGCGACAGTGACGTCACCAGATGCATCTAAAGTAAATTGAACGTAAGTAAAGTAAAGTGAATGGGGCACGTTTAGGAGATATTTAGGCTGCTTTCACACTACGGCCGCGTTTGTTGGTAAAGCGCTGCTAGCATTAGCGGCACAATTTGGCCACTAGCTGGGCGCTTTTAACCCCATGCTAGCGGCAGAAGAAAGGGTTAAAACTGTGCGGAGCTTCCAAAGTGCTTTTCAGGCATTTCAGAAGCACTGCTCATTCATTGCAATGGGCAGGGGCTGTTTAGGAGCGGTATATACAGCGCTCCTACACCGCCCCAAAGATGCTGCTTGCAGATAAAGATGAGCTCAGGCGTGTTCGCACAGCCCACGTGCAGAGCCCGCCAGGAAGGCGGCACTGCGCAGCGCTAATCACAGGCAGTGAGACATTTCCCGATCTCTGCAGCCACGCATCGGCTTCATCGGGATTAGCGCTGTGCAGCGTTGACTTCCTGGCAGGCTCTGCACGTGCTGTTTGCGAACACGCCTGAGCTCATCCTTACTTGCAGGACTTTTTCTCCCGTCCTGCAAATGCACCGCCCCAGTGTGAGAGCACTCGGGCTTTCACACTGGGGAGGCATGAGAGGCAGCTTTCAAGCGCTAGCTTTAATGCGAAAACTGCCTTATTGTGAAAGGGGTCTTACTGTACCTATAGGTAAAAATCATACATGGGAGTCTACTCCTAATTTAATGGTCGTAAAATGACAACTGTAAGCACTGCAGTGCATGGCGGCGACATTATAAATGGGGGGGGGATTTGTAAAAACTGGAGCACACAGAATCTGGTGAAAATCTGCATAATAACCAGATTCTAACTTCAGCATGTTCAATTAAAAGGGGTTGTAAAGGTTCGTTTTTTTTCACCTTAATGCATCCTATGCATTAAAGTGGTTGTAAACCCATTAAAACCACTTTAACCTACAGGTAAGCCTAGATTAAGACTTACCTGTAGGTACAAGGAATATCTCCCAAACCTAAAAGGTTTAGGAGATATTTGCAGAAATAGCAGCACCGATGTCTACGGCGCATCAGGAGCAGGCGCACTGAGCTCATGCCGTTAGTGGCAGCACCAGCGCGCATGTGCGGGAGTGACGTCATCGCTGCTCCGGCCAGTCACAGCGCCGGAGCAGCGATACCCGGAAGACATGCTGAGTCGACAAGTCAGCGACGGAGGAGGTGAATGAGAATTGCTTCGGGGGGCTTTGATCTCAGGTAAGTAATTCATAATGAGCTAGTATGCTATGCATTCTAGCTCATTATGCCTTTGTCCTGCAGGGTGTTTTTTTTTTTTTTTCTTACGAGAGGGTATACTTCCTCTTTAAGGTGAAAGAACACATGTTAGTGACCAAACCCCCCCCCCCCCCACCCCCCGCTTTACTTACCTGAACCCTTGAACTTGTCCCACTGGGACGCAATCTCTCTCTCTGCCCGGAGTTCTCCGCTCTTGATTGGATAGATTGATAGCAGCGCAGCCATTGGCTCCCAATGCTGTCAATCAAATCCAATGACGCAGACACCGGGGCCAAGTCCTGCATTCGGCGTCTATGGCCGCCGAATGCTGGACGCGGGAGCGCGCCCGCAAGGTAACCCCCCGGGAGAGCGCTTCTCCCAGGGGGGTTATCTGATGTGGGGAGGAGCGGCGAGAGCCCCCGGGGGACCCCAGAACGAGCTGCACAGTGGAGGTAAGTATCATATGTTTGTTATTTAAAATAAAAACAAAAAAAAACAAACCTTTAGTGTCACTTTAAGCTTGGACAATAAAACGTGGAAGCCGATTGGTTATTATGCAGAGCTGCAGCAGTTTTCCCACCCAGCGAGTTGCGATGTGTAAAAATAACAGACATGCTACATACTCTTATGCGGCGCACCTGTACGGTGTAAACACGGCACATAGAGAACCATTGTATTCTGTGTGTTGCGTCCATCTACGCAGACCTGGCGTGAGCGAGCCCTCAGTAAATCAATATATGACAGACACAGGAAAAGTAGAATGTAACTAGAAGTGGGAGATCTCACTTACCTCCAGCACACAAGCAGGTGAAGAGCAGCAGAGCGGCGCTGTAGAGGAGGACAGACATGGTGCCAGCAGCCATGGAGGGGGTGATCCTGCCCGGTGTCTATATACAGAGAGCAGCTCTAGTCCCCGGTGTGATGAGGAGATCCCAGGATCCACTTCTCATAGTATACAGCTCATCCTGATCCCTACTCTTCTAGCACAGCCTGGTCATGACAACAATGGCACAGAACCCAAAGTGGGGGGACAATGAGAAGTGAGGGAGCCCAGAAGTTCCCAGCAGAATGCAGCACTCCCAGCTTGTTGGTGTTCAGTCCCTACTCCCCCCTCCCTGCGAGCAGCAGCCTGATGATGATGATGATGGTGATCCCGCCTCTGCTCTCCCATAGAAGTGCACACACTGCACACTGCCCAGCTGATCACTCCCTGACCTCAGCGCTACACACCGCGCCTGCGCACACCGGCCACTACGCTCCCCGGCCCCGCCGCTCATTGGACAGGCACGCCTGACAACAGCGACATCTTGTGTCCAAAAAGCGAACTGCGGTTCATTCAAGTATTACCAGGGCAACTCTTCTTAGAAAGTGCAGATCAGATTACATCGCAGGTCGCACAGTTACAGGCCTCTCGACCACCCCAGCTGTCCTGAACACCAGCAGTGTCAAAAAGGAGCCTAGGCCCCTTTCATACTTGTGCAATTTCAAAGTCGCGCAATTTTACTGCGATTTCGCAGCCACGATTTTACCACGATTTCGCGGCCGCGATTTGGGAGCAGTACTACTTTGTACGACTTTGCCACAACTTTGGCATTAACCATTCTCAGCTTGTGCTTACAAAGTCGTACTGAAATCGTGTCTATATTATTCAGGTACGATTTGCATGCTACTTGAGGGTTTAACATTGAGGTCTATGGACATCAACTCGCATGGAAGTTGGACCAAAGTAGTGCAGGGACTACTTTGAAGTCGGCACGACTTAAAGTCGTGCCAATATGAATGGTAGTCATTGAAAATCATGGAGAATGACTTGTCATGCGATTTTGCAGTACAAAATCGTGGGACAAGTCGTATAAGTGTGAAAGGGGACTAATGTTTCCACTATTGCGTCCCCAAAGTCACGCGATTTTGCCGCAATTTTTGACCGGGACTTGAAGAATTGCCTGTGTATTCTTGAGGTCTATAGACCTCAAGTCGCATCAAAGTGGGACCAAAGTAGTGCAGGGGCTACTTTGAAGTCACAATGACTTGAAGTCGCACAGATATGAACGGTACTCATTGGAAATCATGGGGTACGACTTGTCATGCGACTTTTCAGTCCAAAATCGCATGAAAAGTCGCACTAGTGGAAACATAGCCTGAGTCCCCTTTCACACTTATAAGACTTGTCCCACGATTTTGTACTGCAAAATCGCATGACAAGTCATTCTCCATGATTTTCAATGACTACCATTGATATTGGCATGACTTTAACCACTTGAGCCCCGGACCATTATGCTGCCTAAGGACCAGAGGTCTTTTTCCAATGTGGCACTGCGTCGCTTTAACTTTTAAATGCGCAGTCATGCAATGCTGTACCCAAACGAAATTTGCGTCCTTTTCTTCCCACAAATAGAGCTTTCTTTTGATGGTATTTGATCACCTCTGCAGTTTTTATTTTTTGCGCTATAAACGGGTAAAAGACCGAAAATTTTGAAAAAAAATGATATTTTCTACTTTTTGTTATAAAAAAAATCCAATAAACTAAATTTTAGTCATACATTTAGGCCAAAATGTATTCGGCCACATGTCTTTGGTAAAAAAAATGTCAATAAGCGTATATTTATTGGTTTGCTCAAAAGTTATAGCGTCTACAAACTAGGGTACATTTTCTGGAATTTACACAGCTTTTAGTTTATGACTGCCTATGTCATTTCTTGAGGTGCTAAAATGGCAGGGCAGTAAAAAAAAACCCCAAATGACCCCATTTTGGAAAGTAGACACCCCAAGGAAATTGCTGAGAGGCATGTTGAACCCATTGAATATTTTTTTTTTTTGTCCCAAGTGATTGAATAATGACAAAAAAAAAAAAATATTTACAAAAAGTTGTCACTAAATGATATATTGCTCACACAGGCCATGGGCCTATGTGGAATTGCACCCCAAAATACATTCAGCTGCTTCTCCTGAGTACGGGGATACCACATGTGTGGGACTTTTTGGGAGCCTAGCCGCATACGGGACCCCGAAAACCAATCACCGCCTTCAGGATTTCTAAGGGTGTAAATTTTTGATTTCACTCTTCACTGCCTATCACAGTTTCGGAGGCCATAAAATGCCAAGATGGCACAACCCCCCCCCCCCCCCAAATGACCCCATTTTGGAAAGTAGACACCCCAAGCTATTTGCTGAGAGGCATATTGAGTCCATGGAATATTTTATATTTTGACACAAGTTGCGGGAATGTGACACCAGGTGGCACAAACCCCCCCCCAAATGACCCCATTTTGGAAAGTAGACACCCCAAGCTATTTGCTGAGAGGCATATTGAGTCCATGGAATATTTTATATTTTGACACAAGTTGCGGGAATGTGACACTTTTTTTTTTTTTTTTTTTGCACAAAGTTGTCACTAAATGATATATTGCTCACACAGGCCATGGGCATATGTGGAATTGCACCCCAAAATACATTTAGCTGCTTTTCCTGAGTATGGGGATACCCCATGTGTGGGACTTTTTGGGAGCCTAGCCGCGTACGGGGCCCTGAAAACCAATTACCGCCTTCAGCGTTTTTAAGGGCGTGAATTTTTGATTTTACTTTTCACTGCCTATCACCGTTTCAGAGGCCATGGAATGCCCAGGTGGCACAAAACCCCCCCAAATGACCCCATTTTGGAAAGTAGACACCCCAAGCTATTTGCTGAGAGGCATGGTGAGTATTTTGCAGCTCTCATTTGTTTTTGAAAATGAAGAAAGAAAAGAAAAAACATTTTTTTTTTCTTTTTTTAAATTTCAAAACTTTGTGACAAAAAGTGAGGTCTGCAAAATACTCACTATACCTCTCAGCAAATAGCTTGGGGTGTCTACTTTCCAAAATGGGGTCATTTGAGGGGGTTTTGTGCCACCTGGGCATTCCATGGCCTCCGAAACTGTGATAGGCAGTGAAGAGTGAAATCAAAAATTCACGCCCTTAGAAAGCCTGAAGGCGGTGCTTGGTTTTCGGGGTCCCGTACGCGGCTAGGCTCCCAAAAAGTCTCACACATGTGGTATCCCCGTACTCAGGAGAAGCAGCAGAATGTATTTTGGGGTGTAATTTCACATATGCCCATGGCATGTTTGAGCAATATATCATTTAGTGACAACTTTGTGCAAAAAAAAAAAAAAAATTGTCTCTTTCCCGCAACTTGTGTCGCAATATAAAATATTGCATGGACTCGACATGCCTCTCAGCAAATAGCTTGGGGTGTCTACTTTCCAAAATGGGGTCATTTGGGGGGGTTTGAACTGTCCTGGCATTTTATGCACAACATTTAGAAGCTTATGTCACACATCACCCACTCTTCTAACCACTTGAAGACAAAGCCCTTTCTGACACTTATTGTTTACATGAAAAAGTTATTTTTTTTGCAAGAAAATTACTTTGAACCCCCAAACATTATATATTTTTTTTAAAGCAAATGCCCTACAGATTAAAATGGTGGGTGATTTTTCAAACGCATTTTTTGGGGAAAAAACACACTTTTTTTAAATTTTAATGCACTAAAACACACTATAGTGCCCAAATGTTTGATGAAATAAAAAAGATGATCTTAGGCCGAGTACATGGATACCAAACATGACATGCTTTACAATTGCGCACAAACGTGCAGTGGCAACAAAATAAATACATTTTTAAAAGCCTTTAAAAGCCTTTACAGGTTACCACTTTAGATTTACAGAGGAGGTCTACTGCTAAAAATACTGCCCTCGATCTGACCTTCACGGTGATACCTCACATGCATGGTGCAATTGCTGTTTACGTTTGACGACAGACCGCCGCTTGCGTTCGCCTTAGCGCAAGAGCAGGGGTCGACAGGGGTGCTTTTTTTTTTTTTTTTTTTTTCTTTATTATTTTTTTGCTTTCTTATCTTATTTTTAAACTGTTCCTTTCATTTTTTTTTTCAAATCATTTTTATTGTTATCTCAGGGAATGTAAATATCCCCTATGATAGCAATAGGTAGTGACAGGTACTCTTTTTTGAAAAAATTGTGGTCTATTAGACCCTAGATCTCTCCTCTGCCCTCAAAGCATCTGACCACACCAAGATCGGTGTGATAAAATGCTTCCCCAATTTCCCAATGGCGCTATTTACATCTGGCGAAATCTAAGTCATAAAATGCTCGTAGCTTCCGGTTTCTTAGGCCATAGAGATGTTTGGAGCTACTCTGGTCTCTGATCAGCTCTATGGTCAGCTGGCTGAATCACCGGCTGCATTCTCAGGTTCCCTGTTGAGACAGGAGAGCCAGAGAAAAACACGGAAGACGGTGGGGGGGGGGCATTCCCTCCCACGGCTTGTAAAGGCAGTCTAGAGGCTAATTAGCCGCTAGGATTGCTTTTACATGAAAGCCGACCGCTGGCTGAAAAGAATGATACCAAGATGATACCTAAACCTGCAGGCATCATTATGGTATAACCACTCAAAGTCGTGAATGGCGTACCTGAAGACAAAAAAATGGTTAACAATAAAGCACAGTAAACGGTAAAGTATAAATAATTACATACCTGAAAAACAAACATGATAAAACATAACAACAATAAAACATTGCAGAATAGAATACAGTAAAAAAGAGCAGAACAATAGAGAGAGAGAATAGAGAGAGAGAACAATAAAATGACAACAATTTTTTTTTATTTTATATATATTTTTTTTTTTTACACTTTTTTTGTAACTAACTTTTATAACTGTAACCGGTTCCAGGTTCGGGTCTCTCAAAATGCGATGGCATCTTGGGAGACCCTGTGAAAGTGTGTCCTAGTCTGTGGAATGCTGTACCCTACGCTAATACTCAACTAGTAATGGTAGCGTTCAAAACATTCACCAATGCAAAGACCAGGATTGTCAGGACAGGAGGGACAATAATAGCGGGTGTCACGTCTATATCCGCGCTTGCTGCAGACACAACATCTTTTTGGGGGGTTCGTTGGGTAGGGGTACTCGGGAGGACAAAAAGAAAATCCCTCTCATGCAGCCGACTGCATTTGGTTGGGGATGTGAATGGGGGAAGTACGGGCGCTGCAGAAGCGGTGGGTTCCCAATTAGGATTGGCGAATGCAGCAGGAAGGGCACTATGGGCACGACGGGCCTGTGTTTGTCTTTTTGGTGGCAGCGGGACACTACTTGTGCTTGCCACCTCACCAGCTTGAACTGCACTTATGGGACTCGCCACGTCACCAAGTGTTACTGCAGTGCTGGTTTGACTACGACCGGGGTGTACTAGGCCACTGGCGCTTGCCAGTTCACCAAAACGCTACAAAAAAAACTGTTAGCGATTGCAGGGATCAGGCCTGACTCTGCGAACGCTGCAGTTATGCGTTTAGTGTTTTGTAAGTGACAGTGATCGATCGATACTGCACTTGGGTGGGCTGGGCCGGGCGGAGGGGCAAAACGCAGGTGCTAGCAGGTATCTGGGCTGATCCCGCTAACACTGCGTTTTTGGGAACCCTAAACTGCTGGGGACGCTAGTATAGATCGGTTCAGATATTGATCCATTCAGATACTATACCACTAAGGGAGGTGTATGGTGCGTGCGTGGGTGTTAGTGCTACTAGCGCTAACCTGACGCTGCCTGGGGCTGGTGCTTGCCAGTTCACCAAAATGCTACCAAAAAAACTGTTAGCGATCGCAGGGATCAGGCCTGACTCTGCGAACGCTGCAGTTATGCGTTTAGTGCCTTGTAAGTGACAGTGATCGATCGATACTGCACTTGGGCTGGGCCGGGCGGAGGGACAAAACGCAGGTGCTAGCAGGTATCTGGGCTGATCCCGCTAACGCTGCGTTTTTGGGAACCCTAGACTGCTGGGGACGCTAGTATAGATCTGATCGGATCAGATATTGATCCGTTCAGATACTATACCACTAAGGGAGGCGTATGCTGCGTGCGTGGGTGTTAGCGGTACTGGCGCTAATTTGACGCTGCCTGGGGCGACGCAAAGCACCGCCGGGCGATCAGGGGGCTAAACCTTTATTCGGTAATAAACGGCGGGTGCCCTGACACTATAAAAAATAAACGAACTAACCAGCGTCACCCGTAACGGTTATACGGTGATCAGTGGTGAAAGGGTTAACTAGGGGGCAATCAAGGGGTTAAAACATTTATTAGGTAGTATATGGGGGTCCCTGACGCTATAAAACGCTGACGGCGAACCTAAATATTTACCTCACTAACTAGCGTCACCAGCGACACTAATACAGCGATCAGAAAAATGATCGCGAGGGGGGGGGCCACGAACGGATGGCTTCCCCCTCACCTCCGATCGCCGGGGGACCAAACGGGACCGCCTCGGGCGGCGGTCCGATCGGACCCCCACCCGCGGGAGGCAAATCAGGTACATGTACTTGATTTTGCCTGCCCGTGCCGCCTTGCCGACGTAAATCGGCGTGAGGCGGTCCTTAAGTGGTTAAGTTGTGCCGACTTCAAAGTAGTCCCTGCACTACTTTGGTCCAACTTCCATGCGAGTTGATGTCCTTAGACCTCAGTGTTAAACCCTCAAGTAGTATGCAAATCGTACCTGAATAATATAGACACGATTTCAGTACGACTTTGTAAGCACAAGCTGGCAAAGTTGTACAAAGTAGTACTGCTCCCAAATTGCGTCAAAATCACGGTAATATCGCGCGACTTTGAAGTCGCACAAATGTGAAAGGGGCCTAACGCCTCGTACACACGATCGGATTTTCCGCAGACAAAACCTCAGACTTTTGTCCGAAGGCGTGTGCCTGGATTTTGTCTTGCATACAAACGGCAAGGAATTGTCGGCCAACAAACACGAACGTAGTGATGTACTACCTGGTCTTTAAGCTCTTTAGCGCCACCCTTTGGGATCCTTCTGCTAATTTCATGTTAGTAGAAGTGTGATGAGTGTTGATTCGCGCTTTTCATTTCGCGCTTTTTAGTTTGTTTCTGAATGGCCGTTCATCAACCAGACATGTTGCGGAATCGGAGGAGATAACGTGTTATTTATTATTGGCCTTGGAGTTATTGCTTTGACCCAAGTCCAGTCCAGGAACAGGAGGAGGAGGATTTCTTGGACCAAAAATTGGTTGCTTTATTAATCATGACCAATTATGTCATATGCCTTTGCTCTGGGAGCTCCAGGAGCATAATCTGGATGATTTTCGGAATTATCTCTGGATGATGGACCCCTGCTTTCACCAACTCTTGGAATTGTTGACCCCCTATATTAAGAAGCAGGACACATGCATGAGGCTTTTATTTTATTCTTTGGTTGAATAATAATGATTTGATTTGGTATATTTTCTATATTTTTGGATGCATAGTATGCACTTTTTGGTTAAGTTCTATTGGCAGATAGCATGTCTAATTTTATTTGTTTCTTTTTTTAATGCACAATAAATGCATTAATTGTGGAGAATAATACTTGGCTATGTGTTTTACTTCAAATGACAGTTTGGGAGTAGGCAGTTACATTTAAAACATGTAAAATTGACAAGGGACACCAACATAGTTGTATCTTTGATCTTAAAAATTACAGGATAATGGTGTTGTGGTAACTTGCACCATAAAAAAAAATTAATAATAATAATATTATTCTTGATATCACTAGAAAAAAAAGCCTTTGAAAATTTGTTTGCAATAACATCATCAGTATCACCAGCAAAGCAGCTTCATTATTATCCCAGTAAAGAAGAAGAAAATTGTGCGCTGATTTTCGAGATTTCATAATTTTCCACGTCACGAATGTTAATTCTCCAATACGAACGCTAGTTTACAAGACCGACCGCTTCCAGCTCGTCCTTGCTTCCGGTCATGCGTGTTTGTACTTTGGACTTTTATCCGACGGACTTGTGTAAACACGATCGGAAAATCCGACAACACACATTTGTCCGCGGAAAATTTTAAAACCTGCCATCCAACATTTGAACATTTGAAAATCCAACAACAATTGTCCGATCTAGCATACAAACGGTCGTATTTTCCGCCAGCAGCCTGTCATCACACATTTCTCGTCGGAAGATCCGATCGTGTGTACGAGGCTTAAAGCTGGATACACACTATACAACTTTTGCTGTTCAATTTTCTTTAGATTTACCTTCATCTATGTAGTGCAAGGGCCTGCCTGATTGCATACACATTGAAAGTGTTTAGGTTTGACCTCATATTATATAGTTTTGGTAAATCTTAAAGAAAAAAAATCTAAAGAACATTGTATAGTCTGTATCCAGCTTTAGGGTCTGTACACACGATACGAAAATCGGATGGAAAAATTCGTCCGACGAACCATTTGCCGATTTTCGGAACATTAGTACGGTGCTTTCGATGACCGATTTCACTTTTTCGTCAGACAAAAGCTGGATGTGCAGGCTATAAAATTTTTGTCGGATGTGAACTCAACGTCTGATTTTCGTTTCATTAGTACGGCTTTCGTATGAAAAAAAATTGTAAGAGACCTCAAAAATGCGCTTCTGGAAAAATGGTCAAACATTCCCATAGACACACTCCTAAACCTTGTGGACAGCCATCCCAGAAGAGTTGAAGCTGTTACAGCTGCAGAGGGTGGACCAACTCAATAGAAAGAACAATGGAGGAGGAGGAAGGAGGGGGCAGTGTCTTCTTCTGGATCATCCTTAGTGCAGCTGAGACTCGAAACATGAAGCTGTTAACCCCAAAAGTAGGTTCAGTAGCAGGAAGAGAACCGGGCAGCCTTGCAATGAAGATTTCTATAGAATCCAGCAGCCTGCACAATAAAACTGCTAGGAGTGCTTCAGTGGTCCCAGCATTTTTTTTTTATAAGTAGCAGATTACTAATAAAAAAAAAAAAAGAATAAAAAAATATTCGTAGTTTGTAGACGCTATAACTTTTGTGCAAATCAATCAATATACGCTTATTGGGATTTTTTTTTACCAAAAGTATGTAGCAGAATACATATTGGTCTAAACTGATGAAGAAGTTAGATTTTTTATTGGGTATGTTTTATACCAGAAAGTAAAAAATATTGTTTGTTTTTTTTCAAAATTGTTGGTCATTCTTTGTTTATAGCGCAAATATAAAATCCTCAGAGGTGATCAAATACCACCAAAAGAAAACTCTATTTTGGGGAAATAGGACATACATTTAATTTGAGTACAGCATCGCACGACCGCGCAATTGTCAGCTAAAGTAATGCAGTGCTGGTGTCTTGCTGAGAAAGTTCCCCCGGCGGATAAGGACCCCCCTGTACTGCGCAGGCGCAGCGCTTGCGCAGTACGAACGACTTGGAGCTGCCGAAAATAGCCGAAGATGAAAAACTTCAATCGCCTGTGCCCTGGGTCCAGGTTGAAGCCCCACCATCCAAGTGGACCTAGAGGGAGAATAAAAAAGTGCCGAGCGAAGCGAGGCCGTGCCCAAAACGTGGCGAGCGACCCTCTTACAGGCGCCGTGTACAGCTGATTTCTATTGTATTCGGCTTCGGCTATATCCGCCGGCTCCTACTGCGCAAGCGCTGCACCTGCTCAGTAGAGGGCGGTCCTTATGCGCCGAGGGGAACTTTCTCGGCAGAACACCGTATCACAAACAATGGCCTGGTCATGAAAGGGGTAAATCTTCCGGAGGTCAAGTAGTTAAATCACGCCAAAGGTGACTCCTGAAATCATCCCCGCAGCGTTATAATGTTTCCCGATTTCTGTCACTAGACAGATTGAAGGTAAATTTAGCGACAATAAAATGATAGAGACATAGAAAAGGATTCTATATACTATAATTCTATTCCCACCATGTATATCATTAAAATAAAATTTGGAAAAACGTAACCACAAACAGCTATGAGAATTTAATGTTGTTTATAACTGCATATCACACTCTATAGGCTGGTAAGAGGATTGCTACAATTTGTTGTGAAAACCCATAAGAGATCTAATAGAAATTTGAGTGTGGTTCTTTGTTTTACTGAGTGCGGCCATTTTCTCGGAGACCAAAATTGCATTGTTGCAGATGCATTCGATGCAGCCAAAATGGCTCCGGTAGCGGAGACTACACATTCACGGAAACAAGGGCTTGCGTGCGATTGCGAAAGATCGCAGGAGGAACGTAATTTGCTGCGCTGTGATTGGCTGGGTGAAATCCTGGCGGAAGAAGCCGCGCAGTGCAGGTGGAAAGTGCTGCGGCAGGAAGATGGGGTGGCCGGTGCCACCGATGACTTACATATTACTGGGAGGACAGGGCCTGCTTCTCACTTTCTCCCTCATCGCCTCCCAGAACCAGACCAGCCCTGCCCCCTCCGCAGAGCCCAGCACCGCCCCTGTACCGGAGATCAGAGACCCCCAGGGGCCCCTCATCTTCTGCGAGTACTTGTGAGTATCCGGGGTGACAACGCTGTGTGTGTGTGTGGGGGGGGGGTGTGCTCCTGAGGGGTGACAACGCTGTGTGGGGGGCAGTGTGTGCTCCTTAGAGGTGACAACGCTGTGTGGGGGGCAGTGTGTGCTCCTTAGAGGTGACAACGTTGTGTGGGGGGCGGTGTGTGCTCCTGGAGGGTGACAACACTGTGGGGGTGGGGGGCAGTGTGTGCTCCTGAGGGGTGACAACGCTGTGTGTGTGCGGTGTGTGCTCCTGAGGGGTGACAACGCTGTGTGTGTGTGTGTGTGGGGGGGGGGGGGTGCTCCTAAGGGGTGACAACGCTGTGTGAGGGGCGGTGTGTGCTCCTGAGGGGTGACAACGCTGTGTGTGTGTGGGCAGTGTGTGCTCCTGAGGGGTGACAACGCTGTGTGTGTGTGTGTGGGCGGTGTGTGCTCCTGAGGGGTGACAACGCTGTGTGTGTGTGTGGGGGGGGGGGTGTGCTCCTGAGAGGTGACAACGCTGTGTGGGGGGGGTGTGCTCCTGAGGGGTGACAACGCTGTGTGTGTGTGTGGGGGGTGGTGTGTGCTCCTGAGAGGTGACAACGCTGTGTGGGGGGGGGGGGGGCTCCTGAGAGGTGACAACGCTGTGTGTGGGGGGTGTGCTCCTGAGAGGTGACAACGCTGTGTGTGTGTGTGGGCAGTGTGTGCTTCTGAGGGGTGACAACGCTGTGTGTGGGGGGGGGGGGGGTGTGTGCTCCTGAGGGGTGACAACGCTGTGTGTGGGGGGTGTGCTCCTGAGAGGTGACAACGCTGTGTGTGGGGGGGGTGCTCCTGAGAGGTGACAACGCTGTGTGTGGGGGGGGTGCTCCTGAGGGGTGACAACGCTGTGTGTGGGTGTGGGCAGTGTGTGCTTCTGAGGGGTGACAACGCTGTGTGTGTGGGGGGGGGGGTGCTCCTGAGGGGTGACAACGCTGTGTGTGTGTGTGTGTGGGGGGGGGGGGGGCGCGGTGTGTGCTCCTAAGGGGTGACAACGCTGTGTGTGTGTGTGTGGGGGGGGGGGGCGGTGTGTGCTCCTGAGGGGTGACAACGCTGTGTGTGTGTGTGTGTGTGTGTGTGTGTGTGGGGGGGGGGGTGCTCCTGGGAGATGACAACGCTGTGTGAGGGGCGGTGTGTGCTCCTGAGGGGTGACAACGCTGTGTGTGTGTGTGTGGGGGCGGTGTGTGCTCCTGAGGGGTGACAACGCTGTGTGTGTGTGTGGGGGGTGCTCCTGAGAGATGACAACGCTGTGTGAGGGGCGGTGTGTGCTCCTGAGGGGTGACAACGCTGTGTGTGTGGGGGGGTGCTCCTGAGAGGTGACAACGCTGTGTGTGGGGGGGGGTGCTCCTGAGGGGTGACAACGCTGTGGGGGGGGGTGTGTGCTCCTGAGAGGTGACAACGCTGTGTGTGTGTGTGTGGGGGCGGTGTGTGCTCCTGAGGGGTGACAACGCTGTGTGTGTGTGTGTGTGTGGGGGGTGCTCCTGAGAGATGACAACGCTGTGTGAGGGGCGGTGTGTGCTCCTGAGGGGTGACAACGCTGTGTGTGTGGGTGCTCCTGAGAGGTGACAACGCTGTGTGTGGGGGGGGTGCTCCTGAGGGGTGACAACGCTGTGGGGGGGGGGTGTGTGAGTATCTCCTGAGAGGTGACAACGCTGTGTGTGTGTGGGGGGGGGGGGGTGAGTACTCCTGAGAGGTGACAGCGCTGTGTGTGGGGCGGTGTGTGCTCCTGAGGGGTGACAACGCTGTGTGGGGGGGGGTGTGCTCCTGAGAGGTGACAACGCTGTGTGTGGGGGGGTGCTCCTGAGGGGTGACAACGCTGTGTGTGTGTGTGTGTGGGCAGTGTGTGCTTCTGAGGGGTGACAACGCTGTGTGTGGGGGGTGTGCTCCTGAGAGGTGACAACGCTGTGTGTGGGGGGGGGTGCTCCTGAGAGGTGACAACGCTGTGTGTGGGGGGGGTGCTCCTGAGGGGTGACAACGCTGTGTGTGTGTGTGGGCAGTGTGTGCTTCTGAGGGGTGACAACGCTGTGTGTGTAGGGGGGGGGGTGTGCTCCTGAGAGGTGACAACGTGTGTGTGTGTGTGTGGGGGCGTGTGTGCTCCTGAGGGGTGACAACGCTGTGTGTGTTGTGTGTGGGCGGGCGGTGTGTGCTCCTGAGGGGTGACAACGCTGTGTGTGTGTGGGGGGGGGGTGCTCCTGAGAGATGACAACGCTGTGTGAGGGGCGGTGTGTGCTCCTGAGGGGTGACAACGCTGTGTGTGTGTGTGGGGGCGGTGTGTGCTCCTGAGGGGTGACAACGCTGTGTGTGTGTGTGTGGGGGGTGCTCCTGAGAGATGACAACGCTGTGTGAGGGGCGGTGTGTGCTCCTGAGGGGTGACAACGCTGTGTGTGTGTGTGGGGGGGTGCTCCTGAGAGGTGACAACGCTGTGTGTGGGGTGGGGGGTGCTCCTGAGGGGTGACAACGCTGTGGGGGGGGGGGGGTGCTCCTGAGAGGTGACAACGCTGTGTGTGTGTGTGTGTGTGGGGGGGGGGGGGTGTGCTCCTGAGAGGTGACAACGCTGTGTGGGGGGCGGTGTGTGCTCTTGAGGGGTGACAACGCTGTGTGTGGGGGGTGTGCTCCTGAGAGGTGACAACGCTGTGTGTGGGGGGGTGCTCCTGAGGGGTGACAACGCTGTGTGTGTGGGGGGGGCTCCTGAGAGGTGACAACGCTGTGTGTGGGGGGGGTGCTCCTGAGAGGTGACAACGCTGTGTGTGGGGGGTGTGCTCCTGAGAGGTGACAACGCTGTGTGGGGGGGGGTGCTCCTGAGGGGTGACAACGCTGTGTGTGTGTGTGTGTGGGGGGGTGCTCCTGAGAGGTGACAACGCTGTGTGTGGGGGGGGGGGTGCTCCTGAGGGGTGACAACGCTGTGGGGGGGGGGTGTGCGCTCCTGAGAGGTGACAACGCTGTGTGTGTGTGGGGGGGGGGTGTGCTCCTGAGAGGTGACAACGCTGTGTGAGGGGCGGTGTGTGCTCCTGAGGGGTGACAACGCTGTGTGTGGGGGGTGTGCTCCTGAGAGGTGACAACGCTGTGTGTGGGGGGGTGCTCCTGAGGGGTGACAACGCTGTGTGTGTGTGTGTGTGTGTGGGCAGTGTGTGCTTCTGAGGGGTGACAACGCTGTGTGTGGGGGGTGTGCTCCTGAGAGGTGACAACGCTGTGTGTGGGGGGGTGCTCCTGAGGGGTGACAACGCTGTGTGTGTGTGTGTGTGGGCAGTGTGTGCTTCTGAGGGGTGACAACGCTGTGTGTGTGGGCAGTGTGTGCTTCTGAGGGGTGACAACGCTGTGTGTGTGGGGGGGGGGTGTGCTCCTGAGGGGTGACAACGCTGTGTGTGTGTGTGGGGGGGGGGCGGTGTGTGCTCCTAAGGGGTGACAACGCTGTGTGTGTGTGTGTGTGTGTGTGTGTGTGTGTGTGTGTGTGTGTGGGCGGTGTGTGCTCCTGAGGGGTGACAACGCTGTGTGTGTGTGTGTGTGTGTGTGGGGGCGGTGTGTGCTCCTGAGGGGTGACAACGCTGTGTGTGTGTGTGTGTGGGGGGGGGGTGCTCCTGAGAGATGACAACGCTGTGTGAGGGGCGGTGTGTGCTCCTGAGGGGTGACAACGCTGTGTGTGTGTGTGTGTGTGTGTGTGTGTGTGTGTGTGTGTGGGGGGGGTGCTCCTGAGAGATGACAACGCTGTGTGAGGGGCGGTGTGTGCTCCTGAGGGGTGACAACGCTGTGTGTGTGTGGGGGGGGGTGTGCTCCTGAGAGGTGACAACGCTGTGTGGGGGGGGTGTGCTCCTGAGGGGTGACAATGCTGTGTGTGTGGGCAGTGTGTGCTCCTGAGAGGTGACAACGCTGTGTGGGGGGGGGTGTGCTCCTGAGAGGTGACAATGCTGTGTGTGGGGGGGGGTGCTCCTGAGAGGTGACAACGCTGTGTGTGGGGGGGTGCTCCTGAGGGGTGACAACGCTGTGTGTGTGTGGGGGGGGGCTCCTGAGAGGTGACAACGCTGTGTGTGGGGGGTGTGCTCCTGAGAGGTGACAACGCTGTGTGTGTGTGTGGGCAGTGTGTGCTTCTGAGGGGTGACAACGCTGTGTGTGGGGGGGGGGTGTGCTCCTGAGAGGTGACAACGCTGTGTGTGGGGGGGTGCTCCTGAGAGGTGACAACGCTGTGTGTGGGGGGGTGCTCCTGAGGGGTGACAACGCTGTGTGGGTGTGTGTGTGGGCAGTGTGTGCTTCTGAGGGGTGACAACGCTGTGTGTGGGGGGTGTGCTCCTGAGAGGTGACAACGCTGTGTGTGTGTGTGGGCAGTGTGTGCTTCTGAGGGGTGACAACGCTGTGTGTGTAGGGGGGGGGGGGTGTGCTCCTGAGGGGTGACAACGCTGTGTGTGTGTGGGGGGGGTGTGCTCCTGAGAGGTGACAACGCTGTGTGGGGGGGGTGTGCTCCTGAGGGGTGACAATGCTGTGTGTGTGTGTGTGGGCAGTGTGTGCTCCTGAGAGGTGACAACGCTGTGTGGGGGGGGGGTGCTCCTGAGAGGTGACAACGCTGTGTGTGGGGGGGTGCTCCTGAGGGGTGACAACGCTGTGTGTGTGTGGGGGGGGGCTCCTGAGAGGTGACAACGCTGTGTGTGGGGGGTGTGCTCCTGAGAGGTGACAACGCTGTGTGTGTGTGTGGGCAGTGTGTGCTTCTGAGGGGTGACAACGCTGTGTGTGGGGGGGGGGGGGGGGTGTGCTCCTGAGAGGTGACAACGCTGTGTGTGGGGGGGTGCTCCTGAGAGGTGACAACGCTGTGTGTGGGGGGGTGCTCCTGAGGGGTGACAACGCTGTGTGGGTGTGTGTGTGGGCAGTGTGTGCTTCTGAGGGGTGACAACGCTGTGTGTGGGGGGTGTGCTCCTGAGAGGTGACAACGCTGTGTGTGTGTGTGGGCAGTGTGTGCTTCTGAGGGGTGACAACGCTGTGTGTGTAGGGGGGGGGGGGGTGTGCTCCTGAGGGGTGACAACGATGTGCGTGTGTGTGTGGGGGGCGGTGTGTGCTCCTAAGGGGTGACAACGCTGTGTGTGTGTGTGTGTGTGTGTGTGTGTGGGGGGGGGGGGGGGCGGTGTGTGCTCCTGAGGGGTGACAACGGTGTGTGTGTGTGTGTGTGTGTGTGGGGGCGGTGTGTGCTCCTGAGGGGTGACAACGCTGTGTGTGTGTGTGTGTGTGTGTGTGTGTGTGTGTGTGTGTGTGTGTGTGCGGTGTGTGCTCCTGAGGGGTGACAACGCTGTGTGTGTGTGGGGGGGGGGTGCTCCTGAGAGATGACAACGCTGTGTGAGGGGCGGTGTGTGCTCCTGAGGGGTGACAACGCTGTGTGTGTGTGTGTGGGGGCGGTGTGTGCTCCTGAGGGGTGACAACGCTGTGTGTGTGTGTGGGGGGTGCTCCTGAGAGATGACAACGCTGTGTGAGGGGCGGTGTGTGCTCCTGAGGGGTGACAACGCTGTGTGTGTGTGTGGGGGGTGCTCCTGAGAGGTGACAACGCTGTGTGTGTGGGGGGGGTGCTCCTGAGGGGTGACAACGCTGTGGGGGGGGGTGTGTGCTCCTGAGAGGTGACAACGCTGTGTGTGTGTGTGTGGGGGGGGGGGGTGTGCTCCTGAGAGGTGACAACGCTGTGTGGGGGGCGGTGTGTGCTCTTGAGGGGTGACAACGCTGTGTGTGGGGGGTGTGCTCCTGAGAGGTGACAACGCTGTGTGTGGGGGGTGTGCTCCTGAGAGGTGACAACGCTGTGTGTGGGGGGGTGCTCCTGAGGGGTGACAACGCTGTGTGTGTGTGGGGGGGGGGGCTCCTGAGAGGTGACAACGCTGTGTGTGGGGGGTGTGCTCCTGAGAGGTGACAACGCTGTGTGGGGGGGGGTGCTCCTGAGGGGTGACAACGCTGTGTGTGGGGGGGGGGTGCTCCTGAGAGGTGACAACGCTGTGTGTGGGGGGGGGGGGTGCTCCTGAGGGGTGACAACGCTGTGGGGGGGGGTGTGTGCTCCTGAGAGGTGACAACGCTGTGTGTGTGTGTGGGGGGGGGTGTGCTCCTGAGAGGTGACAACGCTGTGTGGGGGGCGGTGTGTGCTCCTGAGGGGTGACAACGCTGTGTGTGGGGGGTGTGCTCCTGAGGGGTGACAACGCTGTGTGTGGGGGGTGTGCTCCTGAGAGGTGACAACGCTGTGTGGGGGGCGGTGTGTGCTCCTGAGGGGTGACAACGCTGTGTGTGGGGGGTGTGCTCCTGAGGGGTGACAACGCTGTGTGTGTGTGTGTGTGTGTGTGTGGGCAGTGTGTGCTTCTGAGGGGTGACAACGCTGTGTGTGGGGGGTGTGCTCCTGAGAGGTGACAACGCTGTGTGTGGGGGGGGCTGCTCCTGAGAGGTGACAACGCTGTGTGTGTGGGCAGTGTGTGCTTCTGAGGGGTGACAACGCTGTGTGTGTGTGGGGGGGGGGGGGGGTGTGTGCTCCTGAGGGGTGACAACGCTGTGTGTGTGTGTGTGTGGGGGGGGGGGGGCGGTGTGTGCTCCTAAGGGGTGACAACGCTGTGTGTGTGTGTGTGTGTGTGTGTGGGCGGTTTGTGCTCCTGAGGGGTGACAACGCTGTGTGTGTGTGTGTGGGGGGGGGGTGCTCCTGAGAGATGACAACGCTGTGTGAGGGGCGGTGTGTGCTCCTGAGAGATGACAACGCTGTGTGAGGGGCGGTGTGTGCTCCTGAGGGGTGACAACGCTGTGTGTGTGTGTGGGGGGGTGCTCCTGAGAGGTGACAACGCTGTGTGTGGGGGGGGGGTGCTCCTGAGGGGTGACAACGCTGTGGGGGGGGTGTGTGTGCTCCTGAGAGGTGACAACGCTGTGTGTGTGTGGGGGGGGGGGGGTGTGCTCCTGAGAGGTGACAACGCTGTGTGGGGGGCGGTGTGTGCTCCTGAGGGGTGACAACGCTGTGTGGGGGGGTGCTCCTGAAAGGTGACAACGCTGTGTGTGGGGGGGTGCTCCTGAGAGGTGACAACGCTGTGTGTGGGGGCGGTGCTCCTGAGAGGTGACAACGCTGTGGGGGGGGTGTGTGCTCCTGAGAGGTGACAACGCTGTGTGTGTGTGTGTGTGTGTGTGTGTGGGGGGGGGGGACGGTGTGTGCTCCTGACCTCCTCTCTGCCAGTACTGGGTCACCTCCCTCTGATTGGTCAGAGAGGGCTTTACATAGGACCAGCGTTGGATTGGATGAAGTGTAGGGGCTCATTCACATCAGGGCGCATTGCAGTGGTGCACTTTCACACTGGGGGCGGGGGGGGGGGGCGTCGTCAGTAAAGCGCTATTTTTAGCGGTGCTTTTCGGCCGCTAGCAGGGTGCTTTTAACCCCTGCTAGCGGCCGATTAAGGGGTTAATAGCGCCCGCAAAGTTCCCCTTCGGAGGCGCTGCCCATTGATTTCATTTGGGAAGAGGCGCTTTAGGAGCGGGGTGTATAACTCTCCTAAAGCGTCCCATAGATGCTGCTTTCAGGAGAGGCGTTTTACAGGTGCTTTTTTTTTTTTTCTTTTTTTTTTTTTTTTAAGCGCTAAAGCGCCTGTGTGAATTAGCCTAAGTGATCGCACATTTAGGCTCCATGCACACTGAAGCTCAAAAACGTCCCGTTTTTGGGCGTTTTTTTTTTCTCTTTAACAGCCCATAAACTCCCCTCTATGTTATCCTATGGGGGTTATTTACTAAAGGTAACTCCACTTTGCACTACAAGTGCACTTGGAAATGCAGTTGCTGTAGATTTGGGGGGGACATGCAAGGAAAATAAAAAACAGCATTTTTGCTTGTACATGATTGGATGATAAAATCAGCAGAGCTTCCCCTTAGATCTATAGTGATCTACATCGATTGCACTTTTAAGTGCCAAGTGGATTTGCCTTTAGTAAATAACCCCCAATGTGTACATGGATGTTTTTGGATGTTTATCAAGTAGTGGAGTTCATGGGCTGTTTTCTCAACGCCATAAAATCGCGTTCAGGGGTTGTTTTTTCTGACCACAAAAAACGCTAATAAATGCTATTGCAAAAAACGTTATAAGTTTAAAGACTCACTGCGAAGTTACTGGCGTTTTTATAACGTTATTTTACCGTGCGGTGTGTGTGGAGCCTTAGGCCTCATTCACACCTGTGTGACTCAACACATTTTTTACTTTGGAAAGCCCGAAAGCCCCTTTTCTTGAATCGGCCTTCCTATGCATGACAAATGCACCAAAGAAGCTCACAAATATATTTTTTTTGTCCCCGAACCGAGTGCATTCTCCAGAAGTCCTAGGTGTAAATGCAGCCTAAAGCCTCGTACACTCGGTACGATTGTTGGCAGGTGATTGTCTGACAGTCTGTTGCCCTAAAATCTGACCGTTAGTACGCTCCTTTTTGTCCAACTTTCTGCCAACAAATTGAATGACAGGCTAGTAAATTTTAGGCGGACAATGGTCTGTTGTCTGATTTTCGTATGGTCAGTACACAAATCCGTCGCACAAAAGTGGAAAGTAAAAACGCACATGCTCGGAATCCATGCTCACTAAACACGAAATTGGCAGAAGGGGCCCAAAGGGTGGCGCTTAAGAGCTGACGTAGTACGTCACTACGCTCATGTTTGTGGCACAACAATTGTGTACCGTTAGTATGCAAGACAAGATCCTGGCACATGCTCTTTTGACAAAAATCAGACGCTTGGTTGGCCAACAATCGTACCGTGTGTATGAGGCTTTAGAGCAGTGGTTCTCAACTCCAGTCCTCGGGACCCACCAACAGGCCAGATTTTAAGTATTACCTTGGGGGAGATGCAGACTAGAATACTGCAATCACTGAGCAGCAAGTGATATCACCTGTGATGTGTTTCAGCTATCTTGCAAACCTGGCTTGTTGGTGGGTCCTGAGGACTGGAGTTGAGAACCACTGCTTTAGAGCTTTGCGGCCTTCTGCAGTCCTATGCTTCCTTCTGGAATCTGGTGCCCTCTTGTGGTGGCCATTGGTATGACAAGACAACCAGCAATGCTAATGGAGCTTCCCCTGCCTGTTTTCACTGCCCGCCCATCTCCTTCCCAAAGTGGAGAAGAGAAGGAAGTGATTGCTGGCGTCATCTGGCACCTTTTGCCTAATGGTGAGTGTGGGGTGGCTAGTTTAAATAGCTTGAATATAGCCTTTTTTCTCAAGTCATCTTCCAGGACGGCACACCTGAGAGATGAGAGGCTCCTCCCGACAGGAAACACAATCAATCAACAGCTGTTTTAAGTCCACACCCTTCCCCTTGATCCTCAGTTTTTGATTGTGTTTCTCCCTACACGGCGAAACTGTTTGTTTTTTTCCCAAATGACCGAAGCCTGGGGCTGGTGGTCTCCCCCTGGGAGCCGGACCAAATGCCTGGGAAGCCTCTGGGTCTGGCAGGATATATTTATCCTTCCCGGGGGGTTCCCCTATCCTTTCCTCAGGGGGGGCAGCAGAAACTGGGAAAGCCCCCCTGAGAGCTGAAGGCCCCTGGGTACAGTGGTGTCCCCAGAACTTCAGGGGCCTTTATCCTGTCTCCCCCCCCTTACCTGTCCGGGCGTCCATTCAGACGGGGGTGCTGGCCGTCGGTTCTTTCCAGGGGGATCGTATCCCCTGACTCCTGGGTCCCTGGTAGCTCGTGTGGGCTGCTGGGGAGGGTACCGCCTGAACGACCCGCGTTCTTACCCAGAAGGGAAGGCTGAGAGTCAGCAGGAGCAGGCGCCCACATCCTCCTTTCGAGGAGGCACCAGTTTACTATGGTGAATGTCTGCCTAAACCACCTCATGGAAATGAGGAACGTACGGCATTGCTCCCCCCCCCCCCATGTGTATATACTGACTGGACAGTGCAGGACACAGCCTAACCTTGCAGCTCCCTAAAGGGACAGCAGTTGTGGGGGGGGTGCACTTTGGCGGCTTTCCTCCTTGCGTGTGGACCATAAGGATGGAAAAGCAAGCCCGGTGGCTGTGGAAAAAGGGGAAGACGACAACGGTGAGTCAAAAATCCCCAATCCCAGCCAGATGGTTTCTGGGCATTTGAGATAATCTCCCCTGGGGTCTGGATTCAAATAGCCCAGAAGCTTTTGCTAAAGACACCAGCCACAGCTCCCTCCTACATCAGAGATGCTGTATGGTGGACAAGTGGTGCAGAGGAGCGAGTGTGCCTAAACCACCTCAGATGGGAAAGAGGTAGGTAAGGCATGTTTTTCCCCTTCCACCTGTATTTACTGAGTGGTGCAGTGCAGGGCCTGGGGTCTCCATAACAAAATAGCCCAGAAGCTACTGCTACACAGCTTCCTCTTATAGCAGAGACACTGTGGTTATCACAACAGTAGGTTGCCAGCCTCTCCCTACATACCCGGTTGTGGTACATTAGTAGGGGTGAATACAGCAAAGAGGGTGACCTGGTAGAACAAAGAGTTCCTTACTGGCCAGGTATACCACTGAACAAGTTATTAATGGTGCAATGGTTGAAGGGAGTAAGCTCCCTTGCTCAGCAGGTGCACTAGGTTATCTGGCCCTATTTGCCCAGCTGCCAGGAATCTGCTTAAAGTTGCTCCAAGATGCTTAAAAGCTGACCTAACTTTCAACAATGTGGCAGGGACCAAGCTTCTGTGTGGCACAGTAGGGGTTCCCTTGTGACAGATCCTCCTTTTGGGGGTTGCTTGCTATGGGTAACTTTTCATAAGCTCCAACCTCCCACTCCACTCTTACATTGTGGTTATATTTTAATGCAGGGGGTAAGAAAAACCTTTTTGGTTTGGACTACAGTCCACTCAGTGACAGATCTAAAGGCGATTTACCATAAATCGTTTTCCTATATCCTTTGATTAAGGATTTTCTGTGCAAACATATGCAAGAGCTAGATGGCTATATGATTGCTTCTTTAAGGGCTGCAGGTGGCTATTTACCTCCAGGCTAAATTGGTAACCACCCTTTCTAGGGGTCTTATATTGGTCTCTAGGGCTGGGCTCATTGAGACTTTAGTTACTGATCAGCCCCACCCGTGTATGAGCTGGCTAGCGTTTGCTCAATCTACGGAGGTAAGGTAGGACAACAACTACTATAGTAAGGTGTCCAACCATTTTAGGATTGGTTCCTCCACTGGTGGTGAAGGATTAGTATCTACAGCCCAGGCTAGGCCTATGAAATAAATTGCTCCTGTTTGGTTATTTCATAAAGGGATACACCAGGACTCCTTCTTGGCTGCTCACCAGTAGACCTCAGTAGTGAAGGTTTGTCCTTGCTGGGGTGTTTGGTGGCACAACTAAAGTACACATTGAGATTTGTGACATCTCTGCTGAAGCTTGTTGGGTGTCCTTTATATCCTAAAGGTACTGCTTTGTTTGGCTACAGATCAGAAAATACAACAGGGAAGGTGGTCTGTACTTTCTGGTTTTTGTGCCGCACGCCAGAAACGCACATCATTGAGTCTGGTGATGACATTTCTGCTCATAATTGTTATATTGCTGCACATCAGACCTACACAAGATTGGGGTCTGTCTGTGGGGTTTTTGTGTCCTGTATTACTGCCTTATTGATTACTTATCAGAAAGGCAGCAGGAAAGATTGATGGCAGGGGTAGTACATATACTGCCTTTGGTAATTGGTACAGCACCACAAGGTGGCGTCGTGCTGATTCAGACAGTGCTATTAACGTCAATAGCTGCCGATTTTAGGCATGCGATTTGACATGTGAGTCGCATGCAAAATCGCTTCAATATGGATGTGCTATCTCTATTCAGAATTGTTAGATTGTTGCACATTAGAGATATACACGATTGAAGTTTGTCTGTGGGTCCTACATTACTGCCTTATTGGTTGCTTATCAGAAAGGTAGCAGTGAAGATGGATGGTCCTGATTTTGTTTGAAAATACAAATTGAACCTGGGCCATGGGTAGTACACATACTGCCATTGGTAATCGGTGCAGCACCACAAAGTGACGTGCTGATTCAGACAGCGCTATTAACAGCAATGGCTGACGATTTTAGGCATGCGACTTTGACATGTTGAGTTGCATGCCAAATCACTTCAATATGGATGTGCTATCTCTATTCAGAACTGTTATATTATTGCACATCAGACATATACAAGATTGAGGTCTGTCTGTGGGCCCTGTATTACTGCCTTATTGGTTGCTTATCAGAAAGGCAGCAGTGAGGACGGATGGTCCTGATTTTGTTGCAAAATACAAAATTGAACCTGTGCCAGGGGTAGTACACATACGGCCATTGGTAATCAGTGCAGCACCACAAAGTGGCCCGGGCTGATTCAGACAGTGCGATTAACGGCAATGGCTGCCAATTTTAGGCATGCGATTTGACATGTTGAGTCGCATGCCAAATCACTTGAATATGGATGTGCTATCTCTATTCAAGATTGTTGTTGCACATCAGACACATACAAAATTGAAGGTTTACTGCCTTATTGGCTGCATATCAGAAAGGACACAACAGTGAAGGTTGTTTGTCTTTTTCTGATTTGTTTTTGCTGCTCAGCAGGGAGACACATTGAGGGTAATGACATCTCTGCTCAGTATTGGTATATGCTACACATCAGACATACACAAAGATTGAACATTGTTTGTGTCCTGTATGTCCTATATTTACTGACTTATCGTCCGTATATCAGAAAGGCACAGCAGTAAGTGGTGTTTCTCATTGATCTTCCTTGCTGTTTCTTAGGTATACACAGTAGGGGGTTGTTGGCTGCACTCCTCCAGGGAGCCACAGCATGGGGACCCCTTGTTTGTTCGACCCGAAAACTGCTTTTCCTGCGACCTGTGTAATCTTGAGGTCTGTGGTTCCGTAAGTAGGGACTGCTGGATACGCTGCGACCTGGAGTCGCACAGTCACGAATGATACCCTTTGGAAGCCATAGTAGGACTTCTCATGCGTCTTGCAGTCCCAAGTGGCAGGTTGGGTCACATGGGTGTGGGAACCCTAAGCTTATCTGTCCCTTCTGGTTCAGGTTTTGCAATGCTGCAGGAATACTCATTGTGGAGTTATTGCCTTATTTTGCAGTAGACCAGAAAGATCGCAGCTGTAAAGGCTGTCTGTTGTTTCTTTGTTTTTATGTTGCTGCACAGCAGAAATACTCAACATTGAAGCTTGTTGGTGCTTTCTGTTTCATATTGCCTTACCTTTATGGTACTTCAGAAAAACACAGTGCTGTAGGTTGCTTGTGTTCTTTCTCTGTTGGTTCTATGTAACTGCACTACAGAACTGCATAACAGGAAGTGTCTTATAACTGTACTTGGTGGTTCGTCATAAATACGCAACATAGAAGTTTGGGTCTTTCTGTCTTCTCTTTATAGCCTTGTTTTGCTGTACATCAGTAAAACACCATTGTAAAAGGGGGTTCCCGGCCTTTCTGTATTTACCAGTTATGACCTAGCTAGCTGCACTTCAGAAATGCGCAGCATTTAAGGTGTGTTTGTGTCTTAATGCTTACATATTGGCCGCACATCAGAAAACCAGACTGTGAGGTTCAGATTTGGGTCTCTTCCCATATTTGATATTTTGGTTTAGCTAGTCACACTCAGATACACAACATTGATGTCTATGCTTGTGTCCTTTCTGTCTAAATCTATTGTGCTATGTCCACAATCTATGATTTTTTTTATTTGTGATATTAATAATACATGTATCACCTTTTTGTATTTCAGCCTTCTCTTCCGTGAAAGGGCCAGGAGTTCTGGTGCAGATGTCACATGTCAGAAAGCCTCGACCCCTTACTTTCAGGGATGCCAGAGCCATTTCCTAGGGTTGAAGCCCGGTAGAGTTATGGGTCACTGGAGGAAGGCGATAATGAATCGACCTGTTTAATAAGAACTTAGGAAGTTCGGTTCAGAGGAGTTTTATGGCCTGAAGATGAAGTATAAAGATGTATACCCGACCAAATAGGTTACAGCTCGGTGCATGGCCTTCATTTTGCCCTTCTAGCAAAACTAGATGTAGCAGTATGAGTGTTCTCCTCCTGCTACGGATGTTAATCTCCTGAGTAGGCTCTCAGGCATAAGTAAAACTATAGATTGGGCATGCCTTAAACCCAGGGGTTAAGTTTTTGTTAATCTATTTCCCTTAAGTAGGTTTCCCTTCAGTCTTTGCTGACGTAAAGATAAAAATGAACAAAAAAGGTTGTCTGTCAGGGGACCCCCTTTTGGCAGTTTTATTTCCCTGGACAGGGTTGTGTTAAGACAGGCTCCCTTATTGATCAATGTAGTGTCCTTGTCTTACAACACAGCTCTCCGATTAATCTTTTTAGTGGTTCTAAGCAGCACCTATAGGCAGAATAGGCCATTGTTGTTAGATGTGTGACAGGCAACATTGATAACCTACAAGTTTAACATGTTTTCTGATTCCATCTTTAAGAGCCCACTCCACCTAGATCCTGCATCCGAAGCAGAGAAGGCAGGGACACCGGTGGAGTAGACCGGCAGATAAGCCACATGATCCAGCTAAGATACCTTCATCAAGCATATGGAGTGAAGGTAAAGCTCACTGCAGAACCGAGGTTCGCCAAGAGGGTCTTGCAGTGGTCCCACCCTAAAGGTAGGCCTGAGCTACTTGATTATCCTCTCAGGTGTGCCGTCCTGGAAGATGACTTGAGAAAAGTACTAGTTACTTACCGGTAACTGTCTTTCTGGGAAATCTTCCAGGACGGCAGGCCTACTTCCCACCCGTTGGAGGAGGGAAAATTTTAGAACACTAGAAGGTGAGTACCTATGAGGAATGATTTCCCTTGTGAAACAGGTTCAGGAGTTACTTCTCTACAAACTAAGGATCAAGGGGAAGGGTGTGGACTTAAAACAGCTGTTGATTGATTGTGTTTCCTGTCGGGAGGAGCCTCTCATCTCTCAGGTGTGCCGTCCTGGAAGATTTCCCAGAAAGACAGTTACCGGTAAGTAACTAGTACTTTTTTTTTAATAATAATAGCTTTTATTTTATTTTTTTTAAAGTAAAAACTTTTTATTTTTTTCTTAATTAAAATTAATTTATTATTTGTCATCTCCCTGCTTTTATTAATAATAATAATATTATTATACAGGATTTATATAGTGCCGACAACATGAGGGCGGACAGTTCAATTACAATACAATTCAATACAGGAGGAATCAGAGAGCCCTGCTCCTTAGAGCTTACAATCTGCTTGGTCCCTTTCACACGGGCTGTCTAATCAGGTTCACCTGTCAGTTTTTCAGGCGGACCTGATCGGACCCTTAGCGGGGATATGGCGGTCTTGTGTCCCTGCAAGGTAGGAAATAAACACTTGGTGTCACATCAGAATATATTCATTACCTACACAAGTTAAATGCCTATATATAATGTTTGGTTCTAGTCGTCTTTCTATGTAAATTTTAAGATTGGTTAATTTTTATATTGAAAATAAAGCTTTGTCGGTCGTTAAAAAAAAAACAAAAAAAAACTGGCTCCTAACATTTTTTAGCTGGCTCCTAGATTCCAAGCAAATTCGTCAAGCCCTGCTGTAAACCCTAGAGATGGTTGTGAGTGAAAATCCCAGTAGATCAGCAGTTTTGATTGACTGACTGACTGACTGACTGACTTTGATATCCATGGGAGCCAATGGCTCCGCTGCTGTCTCTCAGCCAATTAGGAGTGTCTCAGACAGCTTAGACATTCGTAGACATTGCTGGAGAGAGACGAAGCTCTGGTAAGTAATTAGGAGGTGCTGGGGGCGGGGGCTGCTACACACACACACACACACACACACACACACACACACACACACACACACACACACACACACACACACACACTTCTTATCTTCATGCATACAATGCCTCTACATCTCCTGTAAATCCTCTTTCTTCCCCGTTCTGATGCTCGGTTTGATCTTCAGCAAGCCGTCTTCACCATGTCTAGATTCCTAAATGCACTGAGTTGCTGTCATGTGATTGGCTGATTAGCAATTTGTGTTACCAAGCAATTGAGCAGGTGTTCCTAATAAAGTGGTCGGTGAGCGTATATTGTTTTGGCACTCCAAAAGCCATGCGTTGGCGAACAACAGATCACAAGGTACCATGCGGTTTGGTGTTCTGCGTTTTTATAAGTCATGCATACACTACTTTTTCAGCAGTCCAGTACGTTTTGCAGCCCATTGAAATGTGCGTGATCCCGGTGTAAACTGATCCTTATGCCCTGTACACACGGTCGGATTTTCCAACTGAAAAAGTGCAATCGGATTGTGTTGTCGGAAATTCCGATCGTGTGTGGGCTCCATCAGACTTTTTCCGGCGGAATTTCCAACATACAAAGTTTGAGAGCAGGCTGTAAAATTTTCTGACAACAAAATCTGTTCGGTTAAATTCCGATCGTGTGTACACAACTCCGACGCACAAAGTGCCACGCATGGTCAGAATAAATTAAGAGACGAAATCTATTGGCCACTGCCCCGTTTATAGTCCCGACGTACGTGTTTTACGTTGCCGCATTCAGACCGATCAGATTTTCCAACAACTTTGTGTGACCGTGTGTATGCAAAACAAGTTTGAGCCAACATCCGTCTGAAAAAATCCATTGATTTTGTTGTCAGAATGTCCGATCAATGTCCAACCGTGTGTACGGGGCATTAGAGTTGTTTTGTGCGTCACCTTACTGCAGCCTATTCCACACAACAGACCAAAGATCATGCATGCCGCATTTGCAGCACTGCAACGTGTGGTAGTCTGTTGTTGCGATGCAAGTGTGTTGGAGTGTGATGCTGATTGGAGAGCTCTAGCTGCCCCTCAGCAGAGGAGCATGTCAGACTGCTGCTTCCACCACACAATGATCAAGGGGCCTTCTGTTCCGAATACTGGCAGGAGATAGGCTTTTCTACTCAGACTGTGGCTGCTCTTCCAAAAAAAACTAGAATGGGCCCTTCACACGAGCGGTCCAATCAGATCTGCCTGTTGGCCGTTCTGATTGAAAGCTCAAGGGTAACCTATGGACAGGCAGATGTTTACAAAACGTGATGGATCGGAGGTGAAGGATGTAAACAGATGTCCATTGACATTCACCTAACATGGGTCTGTTTGCCTCCACTCACAAGCTGGAACTGTTCAGATTCCCTTGTTGGAATGGACGGCCTCCTGAAAAGATCTTAACGACTTCACATCCGCGCTATGGCCGAATGACGGCCACATCGCGGACCTGAATTCCCGGGAGGCCGTCATATGACTGCCTCCCCTGTGGACGTGCCCTGCGCGCTGTGATCACCGTGTCACTGAGACTCGGGTGATCACCAATCCAAGTAAGGGGCCGGTCCCGGCCCCTTACCATGTGATCAGCTGTCAGCCAATGACAGCTGATCACACGATGTAAACAAAAGATCGGTAATCGTTTTTTGTTTTTTTCTACTCACGCTGACAGCGTGAGTAGAAAAAAAAGCCGATCACCGGCTCGGATGTGAGGGACATCGGTCCCGAAGTGAAAGAGGCACATCTGCCTCATCAGTGCCCACAAGTGCCACCTATCAATGCCCACCTGTAGTGCCCATCACTGCCGCCCATCAGTGCCGCCTAATCAGCGTACATCAATGAAGGAGAAAAATGACCTGTTTTAAATTTTTTATAACAAAATATAAAAAAAAATATTTTTTTTTTTTTTTAAAAATTCATTTTTTTTTTACATTTTTTTTTTTTTTAACAAAAAGTAAAAACTGCAGAGGTGATCAAATGCCACCAAAAGAAAGCTCTATTTGATATGAAAAAATGATAAAAATTTCATTTGGGTACAGTGTTGTATGACCGCGCAATTGTCATTCAAAATGCGTCAGCGCTGAAAGCTGAAAATTGGTCTGGATAGGAGGGGGGTTTAAGTGCCCAGTAAGCAAGTGGTTAAAGTGGCACTAAACTCTTGCAATCAGCATTGACTGTATTCAATCCTTAAGCTGCTAGCGTTAATAAATAGAAGGTATATTGTATTTACTTTTTTTGTAAACTTTATTATTTTCATTTATTTTACATTTCTTCAGTTGGTTTCTGGCCTAGGCTAAAATGATGTCATACATCCCAGGAGTCTTCATGGGCATTTTGTTTTCTTTTATCTGAAGGAGGGGCTTTCTCAGCTAAGCACATCCTTCTGCATGCCTGAACAAAAGGCAGATGGCTAAATGCTACATGGATCATCTGCCCTTACTCAAGAAAGCCACAGCTAGCAATGCTGGGGGAGGGGGGCCTTAACTGCTTGTGAACCACCCCATATAAATGTACTGGAGCAGTGCAGCCACTCTATATGTGTGCGTGATTCGGCATTTCCAGGTAAGGGGGTGCTGTGCTGTCATTTGGTACAGCACAGGGAGCAGGGAGAAATAAACGGCCACATCTGTGCTCTGTGAGCAGAGCCCTGTGTTGTTAGTAAACACAGGGCTCTACTGTCATGCGCTAAGCCAATCAGCAGGTCCCAGCCATAAATCATTGGCCAGGAAGTGCTGACTGACTGAGTGCTGTACCCAAAAAAAAAACAACCAAAAAAATACATTGACTAATGACTAGTAAAGGCAGTACACAGTTAACCCTTAGATTGCCCCTAAATGTTACAAGCTCAGCTTGTCTGACCCCCCCCCCCCCCGTTGCCACGTTTGGCACCCTTTGGGGGGTAGGGGGAGCATGTACTTGGTTTTGATAGGTACCCGCTCCCATTCCAGCTCGGTTCGCCCTGCCTCTCCTTTCCCTGCAGCTGGCGCATGCATAGTAGGGTACCAGCTGTCATGTCGCAAGGCTTCACTGACAGTTTCCCTTAACCACTTCAGCCCCGGAAGGATTTACCCCCTTCCTGACCAGAGCACTTTTTGCGATACGGCACTGTGTCGCTTTAACTGACAATTGGGCAGTTGTGCAACGTTTCACCCAATCAAAATTGATGTCCTTTTTTCCCCACAAATAGAGCTTTCTTTTGATGGTATTTGATAACCTCTGCGGTTTTTATTTTTTACGCTATAAACAAGCATTTTTAAAAAAGCATTATTTTTTACTTTTTGCTATAATAAATATCTCCAAAAAATATTAAAAAAATCATTTTTTTTCCTCAGTTTACGTATTCTTCTACATATTTTTGGTAAAAGAAATCGCAATAAGCTTTTATTGATTAGTTTGTGCAAAAGTTATAGCGTCTACAAAATAGGGGATAGTTTTATGGCGTCTTTATTGATACGTTTTTTTTGTTTTTACTAGTAATGGCGGCAATCAGCGATTTTTATCGCGACTGTGACATTATGGCAGACACATCGGACACTTTTGGCGCGTTTTCGGAACCATTCACATTTATACAGCGATCGGTGCAATTAAAAATGCATTGATTACTATGTAAATGTGACTGGCAGTGAATTGGTTAACCACTAGGGGGCGCAGTAGGTCTTAGAGAGTGATTCTAACTGGGGGGGGGGGGCCTGTGTGTGTGACACATCACTGATCACTGTTCCCAATCACAGGGAGCTGTGATCAGTGTCATTAGGCAGAATGGGGAGATGCTTGTTTACATTAGCAACTCCCCGTTCTTCCTTACCGTGAGACGATCACGGGTATCCCCATGGACATCAAGTCTGAGGGACCCGCGATCACGGTCATGGAGCTCCCGGCAGGCGCGCACGCAAGCCGCCTCCTAAAGGGCAACGTACAGGTACGTTAATCTGCCTGTACGTGCCCTTCTGCCGCAGTATATCTGCGTGAGACGGTCGGGAAGCGGTTAATGAAGATGGTACCAGTACCCGAAAGCTGATTGCAAAATCTGCTCAGGTGAGGACACCGCTGGATTCCTGGACAGGTAAGTGCCCTAATATTAAAAGTCAGCAGCTATAGTATTTGTAGCTGCTGACTTTTTTAATTTTTTTGGAGGGGGGAGCCTGGAGCTCCTCTTTAACCCCTTCCCAGCCAGTGTTATTAGTACAGTGATAGTATTATCACGGATCACTGTATTAGTGTCAGTTAGTCGGTTCCAATAACATGTCAGTTAGGGGTTGATTTACTCAATCTGGAGAGTGCAAAATCTGGTGCCATTCAGCATGGAAACCAATCAACTTCCATTTTTTTTTTGGTCAAAGCTTAACTAAACAAACTGACGTTAGGAGCTGATTGGCTACCATGCACAGCTGCACCAGATTTTGCACTCTCTAATTTTAGTAAATAAACCCGTCATTGTCAGATTTCCCACCGCAATATTACAGTCCCACTATAAGTTGCTGATTGCCACCAATACTAGTATTTAAAAAAAAAAAAAATTCCAGTATATACTGTATACCATAGTTTGTAGACGCTATAGTTTTCACGCAAATCTATCAGTATACACTTACTGGGATTTTGTTTTGTTTTTTACCAAAGACGTGTAGCAGAACATTTTGGTCTAAATTTATGAAGAAATTATTTTTTTTTATTGTCTATTTTATAGTAAAAATTGGGGTTCTTTTTTTTTTTTTCCGTTTTTATATGTTAAAAAAAAAAAAATCCAGTGGTGATCAAATACCACCAAAAGAAATCTCTAATATATTGTGTATAAAAAAATGTCATACGTTTCATTTGGGTACAGCATTGCATGACTGCGCAATTTTCAGTTGAAGTAGCACAGTGCTGAATAGCAAAAAAATGGCCTGGCCATGAAGGGGTAAAAGTGGTTAAAGTGATTTCCCAACAAAATAATGCACAGAGACATGGATGGATGGGTGCGTTTGCTTTGGATATTATAGATAAATGGCGTTTTTCAGTATGCTGTGTTCAGATACAGTTAAGTTCCGCTTTAAGACTTGACCATACATGGTCAATTTTTTTTTTCATACGGTTAGCAGACTAAACCAAAAAAAAACAAACACATTCCCCCATCCACACACATGAGGTGGATGGAAGAATTTCCCCACCCCATCTCACTGCTGGGAGGATGTATTCTGAAAAACAGAACCCAGAGATGTCAGAATACAGTGATCTGCGGCTGGAGCTGATTGGCTGCAGCCACTGGTTAAAACGTTTCCAACGCGTCCCTTTCGCTAATCAAGTTCTGTATAATGGGGGGAGCCCACACACTGATGGAGATTGGAGCTGCAATAAATGTCGTGCAGCTTCTTGTGTCTCAGACAAATGTTCACTTCTTTGTACTTACTTTGATTTTTTTTTTTCCCCTCAGACCAGATGAGTTCATCCAATGTGAGGATCCGATGGATCATACAGGAAACGTGACCATGCAGCAAGAGATTGGCTATGGCTGTGCCAGGGTAAATGTTGGAGTACCTGCTGTTGTTTATGGATTTGTTTATTTATAATTTCACACTTCTGTGGTTAAGGGCTCAAGCAGGCAAGTATACAATAGGCTGCGTTCAGGTTGGTAATATGTACAGATCTGAAAGCAAAGCAGTATTGTATGCTGTGGGCCCAGTCATACAGGTGTACAGCTTAAGTGTATGTCACCCCAAATTTTTATTTTGTCTTCTATGTGTATGTTCACATTTTGTATATGTTTTTTATAAATCATAGTCTCTATCATTTTCATGTACTTTTTCCATCTGAAGTACCTGGTTGATCCCGCCAGTCACCTTTTTTTTCTTTACTGACCACACAAAGCACAGAAGCTGTTCTGTGTTAGCGTGGTCAGTTTTAATCCCTTGGCAGGCCATTTAGAGGTAAACAGGACAACTCCGGCCTGCCTCTGACCCCCTCCGAGTCCTGGCTGGCCTTTTTTTCTTTACTGACCACACAAAGCACAGAAGCTGATCCGAGTCCTGGCTGGCCGGCCTGCCTCTGACCCCCTCCGAGCCCTGGCTGGCCGGCCTGCCTCTGACCCCCTCCGAGCCCTGGCTGGCCGGCCTGCCTCTGACCCCCTCCGAGCCCTGGCTGGCCGGCCTGCCTCTGACCCCCTCCGAGCCCTGGCTGGCCGGCCTGCCTCTGACCCCCTCCGAGCCCTGGCTGGCTGGCCGGCCTGCCTCTGACCCCCTCCGAGCCCTGGCCGGCTGGCCGGCCTGCCTCTGACCCCCTCCGAGCCCTGGCCGGCTGGCCGGCCTGCCTCTGACCCCCTCCGAGCCCTGGCCGGCTGGCCGGCCTGCCTCTGACCCCCTCCAATCCCAACACGAAATTGTAAACTTACTTAAAAACTTTTTTTTTGCTTTTTTACTTTATTTTTTTATTTGTAAAGATGCGTTTACACTTCGCAAACGCAAACAGCCAAAGAAGAATTTGACAGTGTCTCTTTACTGGACTTTTATAAGTTTTATCTTCCCAAAGAAAATCTCCCACTTTTCACAATCATGCCTTGTTCATGTCATCTGTTTTCGGCAGCACCTATATTTGTGAGCAACTATTTTCAAGGATGGAATACACAAAGGGCAAAGTTAGAACTAAAATACCTGATGAGCACCTTGAGAATTCATTGAGAGTTGCTACTACATCCATTTAGTTTATCAAAAATGGTGTAATTTATCACACTAGTTTTATGTTGCCCCCTCTTAATTTTAAAATAAAAAAACTTACCAAAAAAAATGAAGTTTTATTTCTTAGATACATTATTTATATCAGTGTTCATTAACTTGTGATCTGCCCGACTTTTTCTGCTCATCAGCTATGCTTATTGTTGGTGTATGTTTTATGTCCTCTTCTTCCAGCGTGGCTCAGGAAGGTCAAAAGGTTGTAAAAAGAAATTCAATCCGGATGGCCACACTCAAACGTTAATTTCTTTATTGGTTAACCACTTGAGCCCCGGACCATTATGCTGCCTAAGGACCAGAGGTCTATTTCCAATTTGGCACTGCGTCGCTTTAACTGCTAATTGCGTGGTCATGCAATGCTGTACCCAAACAAAATTTGCGTCCTTTTCTTCCCACAAATAGAGCTTTCTTTTGATGGTATTTGATCACCTCTGCGGTTTTTATTTTTTGCGCTATAAACGGAAAAAGACCGAAAATTTTGAAAAAAAATGATATTTTCTAGTTTTTGTTATAAAAAAATCCAATAAACTCAATTTTAGTCATACATTTAGGCCAAAATGTATTCGGCCACATGTCTTTGGTAAAAAAAAATGTCAATAAGTGTATATTTATTGGCTTGCGCAAAAGTTATAGTGTCTACAAACTAGGGTACATTTTCTGGAATTTACACAGCTTTTAGTTTGACTACCTATGTCATTTCTTGAGGTGCTAAAATGGCAGGGCAGTACCTGTGATAGGTAGTGAGGAGTGAAATCAAAAATTTACGCCCTTAGAAATCCTGAAGGCGGTGATTGGTTTTCGGGGGCCCCGTACGCGACTAGGCTCCCAAAAAGTCCAACACATGTGGTATGGGGTGCAATTCCACATAGGCCCATGGCCTGTGTAAGCAATATATCATTTAGTGACAACTTTTTTTTTTTTGTCATTATTCAATCACTTGGGACAAAAAAATAAATATTCAATGGGTTCAACATGTTCAACATGCCTCACAGCAATTTCCTTGGGGTGTCTACTTTCCAAAATGGGGTCATTTGGGGGGGTTTTGAACTGCCCTGGCATTTTATGCACAACATTTAGAAGCTTATGTCACACATCACCCACTCTTCTAACCACTTGAAGACAAAGCCCTTTCTGACACTTTTTGTTTACATGAAAAAATTATATTTTTTTTGCAAGAAAATTACTTTGAACCCCCAAACATTATATATATTTTTTAAAGCCAATGCCCTACAGATTAAAATGGTGGGTGTTTCATTTTTTTTTTTTCACACAGTATTTGCGCAGCGATTTTTCAAACGCATTTTTTGGGGAAAAAACACACTTTTTTAAATTTTATTGCACTAAAACACACCATATTGCCCAAATGTTTGATGAAATAAAAAAGATGATCTTAGGCCGAGTACATGGATACCAAACATGACATGCTTTACAATTGCAGTGGCAACAAAATTAATACATTTTTAAAAGCCTTTAAAGGTTACGACTTTAGATTTACAGAGGAGGTCTACTGCTAAAATTACTGCCCTCGATCTGACCTTCGCGGTGATACCTCACATGCATGGTGCAATTGCTGTTTACGTTTGACAACAGACCGCCACTTGCGTTCGCTTTAGCGCTAGAGCAGGGGGGGGCAGGGGTGCTTTTTTTTTTTTTTTTTTTTTTTTTTTTTTTTTTTATTTATTATTTTTTTTTTTTTGCTTTTTTTTTTATCTTATTTTTAAGCTGTTCCTTTCATATTTTTTTAAATCATTTTTATTGTTATCTCAGGGAATGTAAATATCCCCTATGATAGCAATAGGTAGTGACAGGTACTCTTTTTTTTGAAAAAATTGGGGTCTATTAGACCCTAGATCTCTCCTCTGCCCTCAAAGCATCTGACCACACCAAGATCGGTGTGATAAAATGCTTTCCCAATTTCCCAATGGCGCTGTTTACATCCGGCGAAATCTAAGTCATGAAATGCTCGTAGCTTCCGGTTTCTTAGGCCATAGAGATGTTTGGAGCCACTCTGGTCTCTGATCAGCTCTATGGTCAGCTGGCTGAATCACCGGCTGCATTCTCAGGTTCCCTGTTGAGACAGGAGAGCTAGAGAAAAACATGGAAGACGGAGGGGGGGGTCATTCCCTCCCACGGCTTGTAAAAGCAGTCTAGAGGCTAATTGGCCGCTAGGATTGCTTTTACATGAAAGCCAACCGCTGGCTGAAAAGAATGATACCAAGATGATACCTAAACCTGCAGGCATCATTCTGGTATAACCACTCAAAGTTGTGAATGGCGTACCTGAAGACAAAAAAATGGTTAACAATAAAACGCAGCAGTAAACGGTAAAGTATAAAAAAATGCATACCTGGAAAGCAAACATGATAAAACATAATAACAATAAAACATTGCAGAATAGAATACAGTAAAAAAGAGCAGAACAATAGAGAGAGAATAGAGAGAACAATAAAACGACAACTATTTTTTTTTATTTTTTTTTACACTTTTTTTTGTAACTAACTTTTATAACTGTAATCGGTTCCAGGTTCGGGTCTCTCAAAATGCGATAGCATCCTGGGAGGCCCTGTGAAAGTGTGCCTAGTCTGTGCAATGCTGTACCCTACGCTAATACTCAACTAGTGTATGGTAGCATTCAAAACATTCACCAATGCAAAGACCAGGATTGTCAGGACAGGAGGGACAATAATAGCGGGTGTCACGCCTATATCCGCGCTTGCTGCAGACACGACATCTTTTTTGGGGGGGTTCGTTGGGTAGGGGTACTCAGGAGGACATAAAAATGCCTCTCATGCAGCCGACTGCATTTGGTTGAGGATGTGAATGGGGGACGTACGGGCGCTGCAGAAGTGGTGGGTTTCCAGTTAGGATTGGCGAATGCAGCAGGAAGGGCATTATGGGCACGACGGGCCTGTGTTTGTCTTCTTCTTGGTGGCAGCGGGACACTACTTGTGCTTGCCACCTCACCAGCTTGAACTGCACTTATGGGACTCGCCACGTCACCAAGTGTTACTGCAGTGCTGGTTTGACTACGACCGGGATGTACTAGGCCGCTGGTGCTTGCCAGTTCACCAAAACGCTACCAAAAAAAACTGTTAGCGATCGCAGGGATCAGGCCTGACTCTGCGAACGCTGCAGTTATGCGTTTAGTGTTTTGTAAGTGACAGTGATCGATCGATACTGCACTTGGGTGGGCTGGGCTTGGCCGGGCGGAGGGGCAAAACGCAGGTGCTAGCAGGTAACTGCTGGGGACACTAGTATAGATCTGATCGGATCAGATATTGATCCGTTCAGATACTATACCACTAAGGGAGGCGTACGGTGCGTGCGTGGGTGTTAGCGGTACTGGCGCTAACCTGACGCTGCCTGGGGCTGGTGCTTGCCAGTTCACCAAAACGCTACCAAAAAAACTGTTAGCGATCGCAGGGATCAGGCCTGACTCTGCGAACGCTGCAGTTATGTGTTTAGTGTTTTGTAAGTGACAGTGATCGATCGATACTGCACTTGGGTGGGCTGGGCTGGGCTGAGGGGCATAACGCAGGTGCTAGCAGGTATCTGGGCTGATCCCGCTAACACTGCGTTTTTGGGAACCCTAAACTGCTGGGGACGCTAGTATAGATCTGATCGGATCAGATATTGATCCGTTTAGATACTATACTACTAAGGGAGGCGCATGCTGCGTGCGTGGGTGTTAGCGCTACTGGTGCTAATCTGACGCTGCCTGGGGCGACGCATATCACCGCCGGGCGATCAGCCCTGACGCTATAAAAAATAAACGAACTAACCAGCGTCACCCGTAACAGTTATACGGTGATCAGTGGTGAAAGGGTTAACTAGGGGGCCATCAAGGGGTTAAAATATTTATTAGGTAGTATATGGGGGTCTCTGTTGCTATAAAACGCTGACAGCGAACCTAAATATTTACGTCCCTAACTAGCGTCACTAGCGACACTAATACAGCGATCAGAAAAATGATCGCTTAGCGACACTGGCAACAGGGGGTGATCAAGGGGTTAAAACTTTATTAGGGGGGGTTAGGGGGGTACCCTAGACCTAAAGGGGGCTAACAATAACTGCCCTAACACAGTAACTGTCACAAACTGACACCATGCAGTAATCAGAAAAAAAAAAAAACCTGCTTGGTGTCAGTGTGACAGGGAGGATGGAGGGGTGATTGGGGGGGGATCGGGGTGTTTTGTGTGCCTGGCATGTTCTACTGTGTGTGTTTGTGTTTTACACTCACAGTGATCTCTTCTACAATCGGCGCCGGAACGGAAAATACTGAGCCGAGGAGAGATGACATCATTTCCTTTGCTGCTGTTTAGCATACAGCAGCAAAGGAAGATGCTGATTGGCCGGCAGCGATCGCGAGGGGGGGGGGGCCACTACGAACGGATGGCCTCCCCCTCACCTCCGATCGCCGGGACAAAAGAGGACCGCCTCGGGCACCGGGGGGGGGGCGGCGATCGGACCCCCCACCCGCGGGAGGCAGATCACGTACATTAACGTGATTTTGCCTGCCCGTGCCGCCTTGCCGACGTATATCGGCGTGAGACGGTCCTTAAGTGGTTAAAAACCATAGAGCAAGAGATGGAATCAACAGCTAACATGTTTCACACCGTAACTACTGGTGCTTACTCATAGGCGACTCTATAGGCAAAAGACAAAGATTTATATACACATGCCAATACAAATTAACAGAGTGTACGAGGTGGGCCCAATTGATTAATTGAAAAATCGGTAAATTAGTGGATACTCGTTACACATGGCAACTCGGCTCTGATTAAATTAACATCACATTTGGCAGGACCCATGTCTCACACAATGTTACCATTTTGATGTAATTTTAAACAATAGAGACCAAATCGCTACTAAAGTGGTACATTTTGGTTTTTATATAGCTGATGACATGTCTATACCTCTAAAAACTTGTATAGGAAGTAAAAACATCAAAAGACAAAAAGCAATGAACAAAAAACGAACATTGCTGAAGGAAAAAGCATGCTTATGAGAACATCTGCAAAAATTGGCATCAACCTCAAAAGATTAATGAATATATCTCATTGAATGCAGTATTCCATATATCAAACAAACTTTTTTATTTTGTTGTGTTAAAGCTTAGAGAATACTATATATATATATATATATATATATATATATATATATATATATATATATATATATATATATATATATATATATATATATATATATATATATAATAAATATATATATATATAATAAATATATATATATATATATACACACACATACACACAATGATGTTCCTCCCGTAAAGCTGCCTTTTTCAAGTATGACAACCAATCATCCAAACTACCAGCCCTTTCATGACCTGGCCACTACCGAATTGTATCCTTCTATGTTAGTTCACCTTGTCAACCTCACCAATTTTCCACCACATATATTTTATTTCTCAGTTTAAAGTTTTGAGGTGTTGTATTTCTGCATATCCTGATGTAAGGACATTTATAAGTTTTATTGTTCATTGAATGTACTTTCTATGATATTGTCTTGTTACTTGAATAATAAAATAAAAAAATATTGAAAGTCAAACTACCAGCGACAGTAAAAGAGGGTATCAGTACGACGGGGACTATCCCATGAAAATATGCGGGACCTCTCCCACTATCCCATATAGAGATTGGCAAGGGAGGGGGAGAACTCTTGGCTCCCATCGAGGCCCCGCATCCTTGCAGGTAATAGTCACCATCAAACATGAAGTAATTGTGCGTGAGAAGATATTCTAAACACTGTAAAATGAACTCCTGATAAGATAAAGAATAACCACTGTAATTAGACAGGAAAAATGATACTGCTCTTAGTCCCAAGGAGTGGGGGATGCATGAATAGAGACTTGGTCAAAAGGTTGGACACCCCTGCAGGATTCAGATTTACTGAAATTACTCTATTCTGCCACAAGAGCCTGTGTTAGAGTTGATGGCTTGCAGTCCCCATTCTTTAATCTACATAGAACCACCAGACAGGGGTGCCCCTTGCCCCTTCTCCTTTTTGCCATAGCTGTAGAGCCATTGGCCTTTTTGTTTTGTCACTCCTCAGATATCTCAGGACTAGTGAGAGGCTCTTTGGAGGAAAAGATCCCTTTGTACATAGACAACACACTCTTATTTATCTACCATACTCCAACTTCTCTTCCAGTGGTAATGCAACAGATGTCTTTGGAAGGTTCTCGAGGCTTGATATACCTGCCAAATATTCAATATGTGGCACACCCTCTTTTTCAAAATCTTTTCAGCCAGCCATGGCTCCCCTTTTAACCTTTTTGTGAAGGGAATCTCTGGTGTACAGGCACAAGAAACAAACGGCCATGATGTAAAGATTTTGAAGAAAAGGCTTTACAGTTCTGGGGTAGGCTGTATGGTGCACATATCTGAGGGCCCCGAGGTTTAAGCAAATCTGTCCTCTTAGGGCAATGGTCACTAAAAAAGGGGAAGCAGGTTGTTTCATTCTTGTATTTAGCATGTTTATTTTATTATATTCCTTGAGAATAACTTGTTGCTTTATTTTCAGTTTGGAGGACAGGCATATGATGACGTGGAGCATACAAAAGTCATGTGCCATGCTCTAGGTGATATTGAATGCGCTGGACCTCGCTTTTTTCAGCGTGGGAATAAACCGTGTATCAAGTATGTATTCGCAGATCTTTTGTCTACTCCTTCTTTTTTTTTTTTTTTTTTTTTTAAACTAGAAGCCCCCATACCAGTACATTGTCTCATGAATAGTGGCATTTGTTAGTGCATTAACCCTTTCACTGACAGCCATTTTTGCACACAAGTCAAAATATTTATATTAGGCCTGAAGGCTAGTAAAAAAAAAAAAAACCCACGATGTATAAATATATATTTTCTGAAAGCAGAGACTTCAGAGAATAAAATAGTGATATATATATATATATATATATATATATATATATATATATATATATATATATATATATATATATATATATATATATATATATATATATTTATTATTATTTTTTTAATTGGTGCAGCTGTTTATCAAACCCGTATTTCGAGCTAAAGATGCACTATAGTCCATTTTAGTGCACACAAGCAATGTATATTATCCATTTTTTTGATAAAATATAAAAGATGGAGTTGTGTTAAGTAAATTGATTTCAAACATGCCAAGCCTTCAAACTGCGTGTGCCTGTGAAACGCTGACAAACTAGAGTATCCAAAATTGTTCTTTACAGGTCATGGTTTTAGAGTTAACAATGATTGATGATCATAGAATTATTGCTCTTACTCCGATATGCATGGCGACAAATGAGTAGCGCAGTTGTCGTTCTTATACATTTGCACACCTGATGCCCGCATTTATCCTCTTGTGTAACCCCTAATGTCTCCGCTGAACCTAATTAAGCAAAAATCCTCTTTTGATTAAATTTTTCCGCCACAACTGCTGGGGAATGGCTGCTCTGAACCCGGTAATGATGAAATGTTCTCCTCTTCCAGCTTCGTTCACTGGGGCAACAATTGCGAATGGTTGAACTGTAAAATATTTGCGGGCTCCCTGGACAGTATGTGTCCTTATTAAAAGTCAGTAGCTACAGTGCCTAATGACCCTGCACTTTTTTCCCATACAGGTCAAAGCAGTGGGGTCATTAAATGTTCTCTCACATCCCCACAGCTTATACATGCCTACCCTTCACCCCTCATTGCTCCCTTCAGTCATCAGGAGTGAGGAAAGAAAGCTATGGGAGCTTCAAACAGACTTTCCAAAGCTCAAAGTGGAACTTCATTCTCTCAATCATCATTAACTATTTTAAATCCTTATGCTGCTGGCATTAATAGATTCGAACGTATATCATACTTACTTGTGTTTAAACTTTGTTTTAATTTTTTTTTTACATTTTCTCACTAGCTTTCCGGTTTCCAGGCATAGGCAAATGAGGTGCTACATCCCAGGAGTCTTTAGGAGGGAAGGAGGGGCGTTCTCAGCTAAGCACACCATCATGTCTGCATGCCTGAGCTAAGGGCAGACAGATTCCAGGAAGTAATTGCTACATGAATCATCTGCCCTTACTCAAGATGGCCATGGCCAGAAATGCTAGGGGGGGGGGGGGGGTTTTGTTTTTTGTTTTTTTTAAACGATTTCTTGGCAAAAATAAAACATGGAGACATGGATGAATGAGGGAGTTTGCTTTGAATATTAAAAATTTGTGAAATTGCGCTTTTGGTTTGTGGTGCTCATATACAGTGTAGTTCTTCTTTAAATTCCCCATGCAAAACAACATTGCATACCTTTCCTTCCTCTCCCCATCATTCTTTTCAGATGCTGGGAGTGAGGGCATATAAACCTGGCACTTCTGGTTGTGAAACAGCATGTGACTTGTCCACTGGCCGAGTGCTGTCACACGGGTGCATGGAAGAGAACTCCGTTAAAGCAGAACTACACTGTATCTGAGCACCACACACCAAAAGCGCAACTTCATTAATTTGTAACATTCAAATCACACTTCCCCATCAATCCATGTCTCCATGCTTTATTTTGCTGAGAAATTACTTCAAAAACACCCGCCTAGCAATTCCGCTCATGGCCATCTTGAGTAATGGCAGGTTATTCATGAAGCATTTACTTCCTGGAATCCATCTGCCCTAAGCTCAGGCATGCAGACATGAGGGTGTGCAAAATTGGAAAGACCCTCCTCTCCTGCTGAAGACTCCTGGGGTGTGTGACATCATTTGCCTAGGCATGGAAATCAGGAAGTAGCTGAAGAAATGTAAAAAAAAAAAAAAAAAAGTTTAAAAGAGAAGTATAGGTTTTGGCTTTTTTTTTGTAAATTCTTACCTATGGGGGATGCAGCATCGGTCCCCTGCTGGCACTGACACTGAGAACCGATCTATCAAACCCCACTGATCGCTTGGTTCTCAGAGCCCCCTGAGCCAGACTGTCAGTCACAGCTCTCTGCTCTGACCCCCTCGCTCACTGGAGCGCGGGGCTGTGGAAGGAGCGGCTGGCTCACTCTGAGCCTGATCCTGGTGTCAGTCCGGGCCCCTGGGTGGATGCCGACCATATCGTCGTGATCCTTCCTGAGCCTGGACCGGCTCTGTGACTTCAACAGACAGCGGACTTCAGCCCTGCTGAAAACTGGTCACAGGAGTGCAGAAAGAATTGGAAGAAGTAGGGCCAAACGAGCTTTGGCTGTACTTCTTCTTTAAAACAAGTAAATATGATATACTTTCCTATATATTTTCTAATGATAGCAGCATAATGATTCCAAATAGTCAATGTTGATTGAGAGAGTGAAGTTCCACTTTACACAGAAAAAATAAATATCAGGAGGCTGATTTATTTGCCAAAATGTGTATTTCTGTCCATCTAGTTCATAGTTTTACATAACCCTGCCACACAGCACAGGCCTCTCTGGCAAAGGAGGAGAAGACCTGATTTCTCTTTTGTGGGTAGGTAATATTTACAGGTCTTTTGGTCCCCAAGATTGTGACTGGTCAGTGAAGCAGGAGCATTAAACTGATGACCTCATCTCCATCACTCTGCTCTTTCCTCCTATCAATGTTCTTTGTTAGCAAAACGAATTGGCTGCTTTCACTGCACTTGTTTTCCCTTTCCAAGTCCAAGTTCTGCTGTACAGGGACATTAAGATACCTAGTCAAATACTTGCTGTGCTTACACTGAAAAAAAATACATTTCCTGATACATTCGTTTATGTCCTCTTTTTAGATCTGCTTGGAGTTTAGCTTTGTTTTCACAAATCTCAAACTGACAAGAAGCTGTACTATGAGGTCATGGTTCTCAACCCTTTGATTTGTCTCTGCACAGGTACACAGGCCACTATTTTATTACCACGTTGCTGTACTCCTTCTTTTTGGGCTGCTTTGGAGTAGATCGCTTCTGCCTGGGACACACGGGCACCGCTGTGGGCAAGCTCCTCACCCTGGGAGGTCTGGGAATCTGGTGGTTTGTGGATCTTATATTGCTCATCACAGGAGGACTCATGCCTAGTGACAACAGCAACTGGTGCACAATCTACTGATATATAGACCATCCATGGGGGACACTGTAATCTGTATCAGAATTCCAGCTGCAGACTCCACACTCCGCTGAATTTCATGTGGCAGCACCATGGCACAAACACAACACTGAATGGTTTACACAGCTGTGCTCATATGTAAGATACAATGATGTAAATATGTTATATAGTATACAGCAATGTCTAATGTTACACTGTAATAAATGTAATCTAAGATGGGAATGTTTACAGCTTGTGCCTATTCATTTTCCAGAACACTGTAGGGATATAAGGGTAGCCATGCAAGGCCTGGTATTTACCAGCAATTGTTTTTCAGGCTATGTAGAGATTAAGTGATAAAACTTCAGGGTTTTTCCAACCGACAACAACACAAAAATTGAAATACGGGTCTCCTTTTAATGTCTGCATGAGAACAAGCCCATGCAAGTGTTGAAAGTGCTAAAATAACACATTGAGATTTAAGTAGAAGTGGGTCCTGAGTTAGTTTCGGCATTCTGGAATATTTCACACTGAGGGATTGAGGAGGTTGGAAGGAATGCTGCTAAATGGGTCACTGAATAAATTCCTTGCAACAGAGGTTCTTCTTTTTTTTTTTTTGCCCGGAGATGGGCTTAAATGACAATGTACACCTTAAATTATGATGTTTTAAAATAATACATATATTTAATAATTTTTTTTTTTTTAATACTATTAAAATATATGAATTATTTTAAAACATCATAATTTAAGGTGTACATTGTCATTTAAGCCTATCTCCGGGCAAAAAGAAAAAAATTTTCTCATGCAATGGGGCTATGTCTGAACTGCACAGATCAGCTACTCGTTTTTATCTAGGGAAGTGGAGAAAGGAGATTCACTTGGGGTCCTTTTACACTGGGGCGGGGGCGTTGTCGGCGGTAAAGCGCCGCTATTGTAAGCGGCGCTTTACCGTTGGTATGCGGCCGCTAGCGGGGCGGTTTTACCCCCCTGCTAGCGTCCGAGAAAGGGTTAAAACCACCGCAAAGCGCCTCTGCAGAGGCGCTTTGCCGGCGGTATAGCCGCGCCGTCCCATTGATTTCAATGGGCAGGAGCGGTATACACTCCGCTCCTTCACCGCTCCGAAGATGCTGCTGGCAGGACTTTTTTTACCGTCCTGCCAGCGCATCGCTCCAGTGTGAAAGCCCTCGGGGCTTTCGCACTGGAATGAAAGCAGCGGCACTTTCGGGTCAGTTTGCAGGCGCTATTATTAGCGCAATAGCGCCTGCAAACCGCCCCAGTGTGAAAAGGACCCTTACCTAATCCTCCCAGCATAAAACTTGTCCATCAGCCCCACGCTCCAGCAGTCTTGAGTTGTGGACTGTTGCTGATGTCATCAAGCCCAGAGCAAGCTCCATAGACTAGGAACAGTCCACTGCTAGACCATTGAGGAGGGCCCTTTTCCAGTGGAACGAAGGATCGGGTGACTATAAACTTTCTCTTCAGGCCTAGACAAAACAAGCAGCTGACCCGTGCAGTGTGGGCACAGCCCCATTGCATGGGAAACCATTTTTTGCCTGGGGTTTTTAACCATTTGACCCCCAGGCCTTTTCTGGAACTTTTTTGTTTACATGTGACAATCAGTGCTGGAAAATGTCTTGGAACCCCCACCCCATACACCCCCCCCCCCAAACATTATATATTCTGTAAAGCAGAGGCCCTAGAGAATAAATTGGTGGGTGTTGCAATTTTTCATGTCACACAGTATTTTGCGCAGGGGTTTTTCAAATGCAATTTTTTTGGGGAAAAATTACACTTTTTTTAATGCAAAAAACACAATATATAACCGAATTTAAGTACAAAGAACCGCGCTTGACCAGCTAGTGTGTAGATATCAGCAGCAGCATATAGTGCGATTACACCAATTAAAAGTTCAAAGAGGAAAAGCTGCGCTCAAACAAAAACAGTCTCTACAAATGACATCAGAGAAATTAAAAATTCGTCCAGAAATGACAGCACCACCACCGTGTATCTTGAAGCAGTAGTGACAATCCACCCTAGTAATAAAATCTGCTTACCAGATGGCAAGCATAAAAGGGCAAGTGGCTATAGCCCAGCCAAGGCCTTTCAGCTTGCTGGTACTCCCGATGTTCGTATGGGGGGTAAAAACTCCAAATTCAATTGCGTTGCCACATATCACCATCCCGGAAGCCACAGATGACCAAGAAGGAAGAAGAACTCACCATAGTGTAAAACCTTTCAAATGTTTTATTAAAAAGCAAGTAGTAACTTACATTTAAGTAATTAAAATCGCGTGTACAAAGAGCCGGCCGGCTTGCAAACAAACGGAGCCCGTCCTCTACTCCGAGAGCGTGGTGACGTCAGTGCGTACCTTCCCAGACGCGTTTCGTCATCATCTGACATTGTCAATGGGGAACGGGCAACGCAGCGACTCACCACCTTATAAAGGGAGCCAAGCCTCGCTCTGAACCACGAGCATCAAGGCGCCATATTGGATATGGGAAAAATTCTCTCTTCTTCCCTTAGCCTGCAAACGTCACGGAAGGGAGCATGTCACTACATACATCCCTCTCAAGACGGGCAGCAACCTCACACAATTGAGCCTAACTTAGATGCCAGCTGCAACAGTGTAAATATAATATTAAATGTGAACGTGATAAGAATACTAAGAAAAGTAAACTATAAATTTATAGAAAAGTAAACTACAAATTTATAGAAAACTGCTACCATCCCGTGTATAGTGACAATTAATAACAACTAATTAAATGAATGTGCAATGCTCCTCCCAAGCTAGCAGGAAAAATCCTGTACTAGGATAATAATTAGAGGAGACCAATCCAAAGATCCGTATCTACACACTAGCTGGTCAAGCGCGGTTCTTTGTACTTATATTCTGTCTGTGATTTTTACCGCTGCTGACATATTCGATTAGCTCTGCTGTGTTTCATTATACAGTATATTTAGGGGTATATGTTTTAACCTACATATATTTAGGGGTATATGTTTGAGCCCACCTATTAATGAACATATATTTAGGGATATATGTTTCAACCCACTTATTAATGAACATAGAGTGTATTGTGCACCTAGGTTTAGCCCTTTATGCATATTCTGTTTTTTATTTTTCATTTAACCCCTTTTTTTGACATTTAATTATGGATATCTTTGAGTTCCGTGCTAATAAGGTAGTTAATGTTGAAGGGGTTTTCGAGGCCTATAGGGAAGATGAGAGTGATCTAGGAGGGATCTTTATGAGACTCAAAAACCTCATGGTCTCGGAAATCCACACTAAATGGGACATTGCCTACCTAGAAACTTATATCAGGTATTCAATGGTCCCCAGGAGTCTAAGGTGGGATGTAGCCCCCCAGAGGGGTGAACCCGATTTGGAAGAATGGTATAAGTATTTTAACCAAGCAGGAGTCTCATTTTTGAAGTTTCTGGTTGATAGAAAGACTACCAAACTTGCTAAATTAGATGAGGAAATCAAAACCATTAAAGATAAGCTCCATCCCAATAAAGATAGTGAAGAATATAAAGAGAAATCATTGGGTTTGCAGAAAATCCTTGAAAAAGAGGATAAGGATCAAAGGTTAAAGAAGAAAAAGAAATACAACAGAGACCTGTCTGACTACCATGGGAATGTGGTTTTTGATTGGCAAAAAAAACTCCTTGAGGAGTTAGCCAAACAAAATAATAATCAGATGGATACAGCTGTAGCCACACAGTCCCATGATATGACGGCAGGCCCATCGGGTGCCCCAATTCCTGTTCCTCACCCTAATAAACGTGGTATGCCTCAAGCCAGACCCCCAAGAACAGGAGTGAATAATTACCCCCATTTTTCACCTTATAGGGGTAAGGGGAATACTAGAGGGGGCCCCTCTTCACGTGGCCATATGGGACACGGTGGTACACCTGGAACCTTATATCCCTCTAATTATGACCATAGAGATTACCAACAAGGTTTTTCTTCTAACAGGGTACACCCCCAGAGGGGGAGGGGAGGATGGCCCCATTCCAGCCAGCGAGGAGGGGGTTACAATACCGCCTACCCAGAAACCTGGAGAGGTGGACACAATGGAAATTTGGGATACCAATCACCAGGTTATGGCCATACAGGTTTTGAACCTGATTGGGAATGTAACATCCCAACATCAAATAGTTTTTTCCCACTTGCAGATAGGGATGGACCTGATGGTAGATTCCCTCAGGATCCTTCCCAGCATTACAACTCAGGCGGAAGGGGTATGCCTTCACAAAATAGCCTCAACGCACCAGTTTACTTTTCTTAGTATTCTTATCACGTTCACATTTAATATTATATTTACACTGTTGCAGCTGGCATCTAAGTTAGGCTCAATTGTGTGAGGTTGCTGCCCGTCTTGAGAGGGATGTATGTAGTGACATGCTCCCTTCCGTGACGTTTGCAGGCTAAGGGAAGAAGAGAGAATTTTTCCCATATCCAATATGGCGCCTTGATGCTCGTGGTTCAGAGCGAGGCTTGGCTCCCTTTATAAGGTGGTGAGTCGCTGCGTTGCCCGTTCCCCATTGACAACGTCAGATGATGACGAAACGCGTCTGGGAAGGTACGCACTGACGTCACCACGCTCTCGGAGTAGAGGACGGGCTCCGTTTGTTTGCAAGCCGGCCGGCTCTTTGTACACGCGATTTTAATTACTTAAATGTAAGTTACTACTTGCTTTTTAATAAAACATTTGAAAGGTTTTACACTATGGTGAGTTCTTCTTCCTTCTTGGTCATCTGTGGCTTCCGGGATGGTGATATGTGGCAACGCAATTGAATTTGGAGTTTTTACCCCCCATACGAACATCGGGAGTACCAGCAAGCTGAAAGGCCTTGGCTGGGCTATAGCCACTTGCCCTTTTATGCTTGCCATCTGGTAAGCAGATTTTATTACTAGGGTGGATTGTCACTACTGCTTCAAGATACACGGTGGTGGTGCTGTCATTTCTGGAAGAATTTTTAATATAACCGAATTGTTTGGTAATATATAAAAGATGATGTTCTACCGAGTAAATGGATACTACACATGTCGTGTTTTAATAGATATAAACAGATACTAAAAATGTACCCCAAACCCTTCCTCTGCCCTTTAAAAGCATTTGATCACACCAAGATTGGTGTAATCAAATGCATTTCATTTTTAAAAATGACGCCATTTACATCCTGGTAAACCGGAAGTGATGTAAAGTCATCGCTTCCAGTTCCCTATATCATAGAGATGAACAAAGTGGTTCTGGTCTTCATTTGCCAATATGATCAGCTGGCGGAAGCGCCGGCTGGTTGATCGGATGTCCCTGTGGAATGCGGCAGCCTGATGAAGGCTGTAGGAGGGGGGACGTCCCCTCCCACTGCTTGTAAAAGCAATCCAGTGGCAAGTAAGCTACTAAGATTGCTTTTACAAGAGAGCTTGACCATTGGCTCAAAAAAAAAAAAAAAAAACGGTACCAGGATGATGCCTGCAGCTGCAGGCATTATCCCGGTATAATCACTTGAAGTCCAGCTATGTACTAGTATGTGACTCGTCAAGTGGTTAAAGAAGAATTTAAGGTATCGACCAATGTAACTATGTATATACAATATCTGGCCAATGCCCCTGGAGGCTGTAAATCAATGAAGTAGACACTGCTGATCTCCACTAGCTTCAGATCCCGTGCTGACTGGCTTGCTGCATTCTGAACACAAGAGGTCAGCTGCTCGGCACAAGCACCATTCGAGGTATGAAAGCAAAGCGTTTCCTGATTGGACGAGATTAGGGAGGCGGGGGGAGCTGCTCAGCATTAG